>OY986438.1:51529252-51774252 GCA_963920525.1 Dichetophora obliterata | reverse complement strand
CTAGTACACAATTTGCTTAAATAGCTTTGCTATTAGATGACGATGTAGAAAACTGATAAAATCATAGATTTAAGATTGATTTTATGCTTTAAAAACGACCTATCGATGTCGAATTTTTACTTTGCACAATAAACTGTTGGAATCCATTGTAATTTTTGTAAACAAAGAGAACGACAAGCCGGTCAGAATTCTTTGAAACGATCTCCACCGGCTTTTTCGTCGGCGTCAACAGTCGTTGCCGTTTCATTGTCGCTTAGTGAGCATGTATACATAAGAACACATGGTAGTTATATTTTGTAGTTTCGTGTCGTTTCGTTACGTGCCGCAAGTGGGCAGAGACCTTAAGACCTACAAAGATTTATACTTATGTCAAATACTAACAAATATTAAAATTGTTATCTATATATATAAAAATGGATGTATGTATGTGGGTATGTGGGTGGGTATGTGGCTATATCACGTATAGACTCCAAAACCGCTGAACTGATCTTTATGAAATTTTCAGGGAAAATAAAGCCACATCTTGAGAGTGTTCCTGTGAGGTTTCGTAACGATTGGAGAAGGGAGCGTGGTACCTCCCATACAAGCCAAATTTGCTCCATCGATCACAAACAAAAAAAGGATAGATATCAGGCGGTTTCAATCGTAAAAAACTAAGATTTGGTGATTTTGTTCAGATGGTTACTGTCGGTAACTGTTCAAAAAATGGGCGTGGTCGTAATATAAATACGCCCACTTTTTCGAAATCATGGCAATTCCAGAGTTCTATACACTTTTACAGTGAAACTTGCTGTGTAGGTGATCTAAGAGGCGGTCACTATATGTAAATGTTTTCACGCCCACTTTTACCGCCCACAAATCAATATCTATATATGTATATAAAAAGCAAACCGATGTGTGTCTGGCTGTGATGCCTATAGACTCCAAAACTACTGAACCGATTGACCTGAAATTTTGGCAGTCGATTTGTTTCAGGCACGAGATGGTTATGAAAAAAATTTGTCACACCCCCCTTTTACCGCCCTCAAATCAATAAAAATGTTTTATTTCAGTCGGTTAGGGTCGTATAAGGCTAAAATTTTGTAATTTAGTATGTACGGTTACTGTCGAAAGCTGTACTAAAAATAGTTTCCACGCCCCCTTTTACCGCCCACAAATAAATGAAAATGGTATATTTCAGACGGTTTTAGTCGTATAAGACTTAAATTTGGTACTTCGGTTTAAGTAGTCACTGACAGTAACTGTACGAAAAATTGGTTTCCACGCCCCCTTTTTACGCCCACAAATCAGTGAAAGTACTATATTTCAAGCAGTTTTGGCCGTACGAGACTAATATGTGATACCTAAGTTTGTATGGCTACTTTCGGCAACTGTACTAAAACAGGGCGTCATCGATATATAGCCACACCCACTTTTTGAGAAATCATTGAAATTGACTACTGGGTCGATTGAGCTAAAATGTTGGCTTAGTTTGCACGGTTACTGTCAGCAACTGTACTAAAAATTGGTTTCCACGCCCCCCTTTTACCGCCCACTAACCAATGAAAACGTTTTATTTCAAATGTTTCGGTCGTATTAGACAAAAATTTTGTAATTCAGATCTCGGCAAGTGCACTAAAAATAGACCTGTCCCACTTTAGTTAAACTCACTTTTCGGGGAGTTAGCATCGAGTGAAGTAAAGTGCGCCAGGCTTAACATGAATTCAGCTGAAATTTGGGCAGTACCGCTTGCAAAACAACAAAAATGTTATATTTCGCACGGTTTTGATCGTATTAGGCGAAAATTTGGTTATTTTGGTTCATATGGTTACTTTCGGCAGCTATTCGACATTTTCGTATATGGCAGTAAGGCGGTCTATGGCAGAACAACGTCTGCCGAGGAGAGTAAGTATTCCTGTGAGGTTTGGTAACGTTTGGACGAGGGGGCGTGGTACCTCCCATACAAGCCAAATTTGCGCTATCGACCACAAACCAAATAAAGGATATATATCAGACAGTTTCGATCGTACAAACTAAGATTTAGTAATTTTGTTCAGATGGTTACTGTCAGTAACTGTACAAAAAATGTGCGTGGTCGCAATATATATACGCCCACTTTTTCGAAATCATGGCAATTCTGGAGTTCTACACATTTTTATAGTGAAACTTGCTGTGTAGGTGCTCCAAGAGGCAGTCACGATACATTAATGTTTTCAAGCCCACTTTTACCGCCCACAAATCTATATCTGTATATATAATAATGAATCGTGATTTGTTCGGATGCTTAAAACTTGAAAACGACTGAACCAAATTGGATACTTCTTTCTACTGGTTTAGGAAAAATATAATGCCACACCCCCTTTTGTCGCCCACAAATCAATAAAAATGCTGTATTTAAGACGGTTTTGGTCGTATTAAATTAAAATTTGGTAAATAAGTTCGTATGATAACTATCATTAACTTTGATAAAAATGGGCGTGGTCACACTTCATCTACGCTTACTTTTAAGAAGATATCAAAATACTTCGAAACTATTGGTCCGATTGAGCTCAAATTTTGTAAGTACGCTTTGCTTTGAGTACGAGATGGTTTAAGAGAAAATGCCACACCCCCTTTTACCTCCCACATATATATAAAAAATTGTTGTTATCGAATAGCTTTAGAGTTATTGGTCGCACAGCTTAGAAATTCGGTATTCGACCACAATTTAGACGTACCGTTTCAGTGATGAAATTTTATGGGAGTGGACAAGGGGAGGGGCACCTCCCATACAACCCAAATTTGCGATATCGAATAGCTTTGAAATTATAGGAATTCAGCTTTGGAATTCAGTTTTTGACCTCAATTTACACATGCAGTTTCAATGGTTTTATTTTATGGGCGTTGGACAGGGAGGCGTGACATCTCCCTTTCAACCCAAATTTGCGATATCGAATTGCTTTGAAGTTATAGGTTGACAGCGTAAGAATTCGGTATTCGACCTGCATTTATGCATGCACTTTCATTTCTCTACATTTTATGAGCGTAGGGCAAAGGGGAGTGGCACTTCCCATACAACCCAACTTTGTGCTATCAAATAGCTTTGGAGTTATAGGTCACACAACGCCGGAATTCAGTATTCGACCTCAATGTACACATGCAGTTTCATTGATTCAATTTTATGTTCATTGGTAAGAGGGGCATGGCACCTCGCATTTAACGTAAATTTGTGATATCGAATATCAGCGTCAGAATTCAGTATTCGGCCCCAATTTATACATGCAGTTTTATTAATTACATTTTATGAGCGTTGATCAAGGGGGAGTGGCACCTCCCATACAACCCAAATTTGTGCTATCGAATAGTTTTGGAGATATATGTCGCACAGTTTTGGAATTCGGTATTCAACCTCCATGTACACATGCAGTTTAATTGATGACATTCTATGAGCGGTGATCAAGAGGGCGTGGCACTTCCTATACAACCCTAATTTGTTAGATCGAATGGCTTTGTGGATATAGGTCGCACAGTCTCGGAATTCAGTATTCTACCTCAATTTAGACATGCTGTTTAACTGATAACATTTTATGGGCGTTTGACAAGGGAGAGTGGCAGCAACGCGCCGGGTTTCAGCTATTGTATTATATTTGCTAACTAAACATTTGTTCCTTGCACTGCTTATGAATTTGTATATTTTTATGTTTAGGTTAAGATTAGATGAATTATTTTTAGTTTCTAAGAGAAAGATAATAGGAAAAGTTAAAAAAAAAAATTTCAATCGATGTATTTTATAACAACATTTATTTGGGGAAAAATACTCTTAGGAAAAGATTGTAAAGAAAACTGTTTACTAATTTAAAAAGGGTAAAGCGAGGACGAAATCTCCTCAGCAGTATGGAAATATCCGCAAGTCTTGCATAGAATACTTTATGAATATTCTTGACGTTAGTTAGCTTATGATGAACCGCGACCCTTTATTAATTCTCCAGATTTAGGCTTTTAACAAATTTTAGCACAGTTTCTTGTTCCGAAATTTTTGACAGAGACTGTAATACCTCTCCGAAGTGAAGAAGTCTACAACTGCAAATTGCCACCTCGCATAGTCTTCAGACATCTGATTTAGAGAAGCTCATCGTTTTAAGACGCTATCTGAGTTAGCAGTGACCTGGGAAATTTCTTGTTATTACTTTTAGGTCTGCTTTTGTAAGCTTAGTAAATCTTTCGATTTAGCTTTGCTGGATTTTAACATTTCTTAGCTAGCTTCTAGCCATTAGTATCATTCCAGTGGCAAAGAAATTTTTATTTTTCCAGGTTTTTCCTAACCTTTTCAAGAATGTAGACTTTGGACAGACTACAGAATAGTTCGGAACCAATAAGAGTTCGAAATGCTCATTTTTTGGCAAGGCAATTCACGCTTTCGTTGCCCTCGAGACCTTCATGACCTGATACCCACCACACCTTTATTTTATTGCATAGTCCTAGTGCATTTAGTATTTCGACGCAATTGCAAACTAGTTTGAGATATGTGTTTCCTTAGATTCCCTACGGAGACATTCCCTGACACATACCTCAATGGCATATACCTCCGCTTGGAATATGGTTGGCGTACATGCCATTGGAAAAAAAATTTGGATATTGGACCGTAGATCTTCGCTCCCGTTACTCCATTTTAAAATTTTGACCCATCAGTAAACCATTACTGTGAGTCAGGTCAGCAGTTAAGCTATCACTCCTCTACAGTTGCCAGTTGGGTATAACGAATCTGTCGAGAAGTTTTACTTTTTCAGTATCCTGTCTTATATTTTTAGAAAGAGGTCATCTTCGAAGATTTTAATTATCTTCCTGTGACCCATAAAATTCCCATATTTGTAATCATGTATTTCTTCCATTCTTAGTGCACTAAGATATGCCTTTTTTTCGATAGCTGTTATTAAACACTTCAGATGGGCACGTTCTCATTGACCCAGTGATACTTATGCACGCCATTATTTGCAGATTTGTCAGCTAGTAAGCTGCTCTACGTTGTTGGGCCTTGGGTCACCAGGCAAGTGCTGCATACGCAACACTAGGTCTTTTTGTTTTAAATTGTTATTAAAAGAAAGTAAATGTATTAAATTTCAAGAAGCTAGCTCAAACGCTACAGCCGTTATCGTGTCCACAGACGGACACTTACAGCCCTAATTTGGCAAAGTAACAATTTTTCCCCAGTATTTTTAATATTTCTATGTGTTTGTTGTAATAATTGTTTTCAAAACAAAATTTGAAACTCAAAAAACCAAATCTAATATATAAAATTCTTCTGTCACGGGGTACGTAATCGAACTCCTCCGAAACGGCTCGACCGATTTTCATGAAATTTTGTATGTATATTTTGTAGGTATGAGAATAGGTCGTAAAGTATATTTCAACCTCCTACTGACAGTGGGCGTGGCACCTCCCATACAACCCAAATTTGCGATATCGAATATCTTTGGAGTTATAAGTCGCTTAGCCTCGGAATTCGGTATTCGACAATTTACACGTGCCGCTTCAAAGATAAAATTTTGTGAGAGTTGGACAAGGGGGCGTGGCACCTCCCATACATCCCAAATTTGCGATATCGAATAGCTTTGGAGTTATTGGCCGCACATCCTTGGAATTCGAAATTCGACCACAATTTACACGTGGCGTTTTACTGATAAAATTTTATGGGAGTTGGAAAAAGGGGCGTGGCACCTCTTATACAACCCAAATTTGCGATATCGAATAGCTTTTGAGTCAATCAAACAAAGCAAACAAAGCCTCGGAATTCAGCATTCGAACTCAATTTACACATGCAGTTTTACTGATAACTTTGTATGGCGTTGGACAAGGGGGCGTGTCACCTCCCATGCAACCAAAATTTGAGAAATTCTACAGCTTTTGAGTTATAGGTCGCACAGCCATGGAATTGAGTATTCGACCACAATTTACACATACAATTTCACTGATAACATTTTATTCGCGTTTGGCAACGGGGCCGCGGCAGCAACGCGCCGGGTTTAAGCTATCTATATACATAAAATGGAATGTGTGTTTCTTTATTTGTTTGTTTGTACCTTATAGGAGACCAAACCTCTGGACCGATCTTCCTGAAAATTTTACAGCATTTAACTGGGACTCTGGCATGATTAATAGGGTACTTTTTCGATCACGCCCACTTTTACGCCCACTTTTTTAAAATTATGTAATGGCTCCCATATAGTTTTTAACAGATTTACTTCAAATTGTATACACATTATACTCCAGGCGAGGTAGAAATAAACATTTCTTACGCCACGCCCCCTTTTACGCCCCTTTTCACACCAAATTTAAGTTTTAAACTTTTTGTTCTCTGTACAAATTTGTTCCTTCCAACGGATTATTTTTTATTTGGTAGTATATTGCTCTTAATACTGTTAACGTCGCCATATTACTATGAACCACGCCCACTTCACCGCCCCCTTTTTTAATTCAGATACTTACTTATACCACTAACAATGTTTGCTATACAAAATACTTTTTTTGTAATATGTATTTACCTAAAGTTTTATATAGTTTTTATCTACAGGTAAGGTAGCCATAGATTTTTTATTACCAAATCCCCCTTTTTCTCCCCATTTTACTTTAATTATAATAAATCTGCTTTCAATCTATATATATAAAAATGAATGTCTGTCTGTTTGTTTGTTTGTTTGTGCTTTATAGGAGGCCAAACCCTTGGACCGATCTTCCTGAAACTTTCACAGCATTTTACTATGAATCTGGAAAGAATAAAAGGCTATATGAAGTTTTTGTTTGACAAAGGGGCGTGGCACTGCCCATATAACCTAAAAATTTAAATCGCCATATTTTGGGCATTTTTTGACCTACGTTGATGCTATTTGGTACATATGGTATTGGCATAGTTAGGAATACGTACCAAGAGAAAAGTGGGTGGGACCACGCCCCTTTTTAGGAAAATTAAAAATCGCAATATAGTCTTAACTACTGGACCGATCATCATTAAATTTTCACAATAGGATATTCTTACGAAATAATAAATTCTTGACTATATAAAGTTGTGAGTGGACGAAGGGGCGTGGCCTCGCCCATATAACCCAAATTTTAAAATCGTCATATCTTGGGCATTTTTTGACCAACAGCGGCAGTATTTGCTATATATGGTATTGGCATGAATAGAAATACGTACCAAAAGAAAAGTGGGCGGAGCACGACCCTTTGTTTGCGATATATTGGAGGCTGGACCTGATAACCGATCTTAAATTTTCACAGCGTTCAGCTTTGACTCAGGAATACTTATTACATGATAATATTTTTCGACCATGCACACTTCTGCACCTACTTTTTTACTACGTTTATTAACGGCTATACCACAAATCATGTCATTAAAATCATTAAAATACATATTAATTAAAATAGTGGGGTAGCTCAATTCTCTTTCTTCTACCACTGTCTTCAAAACAGCTGATTTTATAATACGTGTTAATTAAAATAGAGAGTGGGGTAACCCCATTCTCATTCTCCCACAACAGACTGCGAAACAGCTGATTGTGTAATTGCTGCTTTTTGATTGGTCTAAAAATAAAAAGGGGAGGGGGAGCGCTGAATTCTAATTGGTTTACAACAAAAAAAGAGGCGAAGCATTGCAATAATTAAATTAAATAAATAAATTTTTGTAAATATATAAATACTTTTAATTTTATTTTAAACGAGGGGGTAGCGAAGCACACCGGGTTCAGCTAGTTTTTTAATAAAATTGTCGCTATCTAAAAAGCTGGTTCTGCCCTAGTTTGAGGGAAAGAATCAAAAATTTTTGACAACAGGTTCGACGAACCGCCGAGTTCGCTTCTTTATTATCGAATTGGTTCGAACATGGCCGCCGTTTGACCAACAAATTCCCTAATATGTATGCCCTTTAACATGAACTGGGCAGAATAATTTTGTTTTTTAAATTTTTAAATGTTCAATAACTGCAATTTTAAAACATTTAAATACGCAGTCTTTTGATATAAGAATGAGCAAAGATCATTATATTATTACCCTGCAGAAAATTGAACGAACTCTTAAATAGTTCTGACCAGTTCCAAAAAGGACCAGTACTGGAACCTCTATAACACCCTTTTTCATTGATCGAACTGACGATTTTTACGTGTTGATGTCATAGGAAAAAACAATTGTACCCAAAAACATTAACTTTCTCCTTTATTTGAATTAGTTCCAATATGAACATTTCTAAACAAGTACTTTTTGATAAAGTCTTAAAATATATCTTAAGGTGATTTCAAAGTATTCAAACATTACGGGCATTTATTCCTTATCTCTTGCATGTATAACGAAAAGAAGTGCATCACGTAAAAGACGATGCATTTCTTTGATTTTATGTGGCTAGTTACTTTTTGTAAATATAATGCAAAAACTTACCTTTGTTGAATCCTTCAAATTGATTTTCCGCAAACATTTTGAAAATTAAAAAAATTGCCACAACACTTGTTCATATTTAATGTATTTTTTCAGTTAAAATTTTGACATGAAATCAAAATAAAATCAAAGTGATCTGTTCTACGCTGAAAATTTTTTGAACTATTTCATAGCAAGTACAAATTGCGTTAGAAATAAACTAGTTGGTTTTCCAATTGACTCAAAAATAACTGCTGGGTATTGATAAATGAAATTTTTCATTTGTATCTCACAATTCAAAAAATAATTCTTATTCGTTAATTCATATGCTAACAATGCTTGCCTTTTTCATATGTATTACTCTATTAATATTAGTTAAAAAATGTATACATCTTCACAAGTTTTTGTTATTATAATCTATATATATCCTTGGAAAAGGAGTAAATTTCACTGAAATTATCCAACAACGATCTTGGGCAGTCAGTAAAAACACTCTGACACTTAGCACCAGAGCGGCCAATAGATTCAGCATGGAAATATTCATTATCAGCATATTCCGATAACTCGTCCACCGAAGATGACGGCCTGTGTGATAGTAAAAGCACCAAAATAAAAAGTGATTTTTCCATTAAACAATACAACACAAAAACTAACGTCAAAAGAATGTGCAGCAACTCGCCAAACATTCCGTTCCAATGATGAAATGGAACCTCTACAGCTTCGCAGATACTTTTCAAAACACAAGCGCGTCCAGATAGCCCCATTCTGTGCAGATGAGATTGTTTTGGTTTATTTACGTACTTTAAATACAGCCTAGAAGTGCTCAATCCATTTACCTTATTGCAAGTCCCTCTAACGCTTTATACAAACTCCAACGATAGCTCGACAAAAGTTTCTTCTTTTCTTGAAACATATTTGAAAACGACTCATTTGTTGGCACACCGCTCACATCACCTAAATTACGCACAAACTTCATTGGCTTTCTAATTCTCAACTGATCCACGGTCTCGGGCAGAAAATATTCTGCCTTAAGAACGTAGCCAGTGGTTATGGCTTCGTAAACTAAATCTTCTACTGGTATACCAATGCCAACAATCCACTTGAAAGGCACAAAAAACATTAAATAAAATAAGTAGAGCGAAAGGAATAAAGTACCTGAGTTCTGGTTGGAGTTGTTGGAGGAAAAAGTAGTACTGGAATTGCTCGTTCTTTTCTCTTGTTGTCTTGCATTAGTTTTGTTGCTGATACTAACACGCCAAGGAATGCCAAATAAAAATAATTTCGTGACATTCTTAATCTTTTATGTCTTCAGCAGTGCTCTTTAGCTCAAAGAATTTCAAACTAATGTCGATGCTAGAAGTTTAAAACAAAGAGACCAAATATTTGTTCTCACTTTTGCAGTTAAAAAACTACAGCTGGCAATATGCTTCATTTAAGGGTCATCTAAATATTGATTGGTTTTTAGCAATAGTGTGCTCAGAATAGTCGTTCTTCACCTAGCGTAGAGTAGTGAAGTTGGTCAGCACGTTCTTGCAATTAACACTTTTCTAATCTTCATTTCAGCTTGAAAGATATTTTTAGGTCAGTCAAAGATGCTAAGCAGTGTACCAAATATTACCAGTTTTAGTTACGCTGCACCATCGCGCTCTTCCAGCTAGAAGTTTGATGATATAAAAGAGACATCAAGCAATATCATCAAAGAATACAGGGTCAAAAGTTTTATTAAAATTTCAATTAGATAGAAATAATAATACTATGCTCGAACCAGAAAAAAATTTTTCGTCAAGCGAGGCATCCTGCGGGTAAACCTAATTAGAGTTCGCTAAATCTAATGAAATTAGCAGTTTTTCTAGGTTAGCTCTTGTTTTCGAGATATTTGAGATTTAAAATTATAGGCTTAAAAAACATAAATTTCACAAATTTTTTTAAAAGAATCGATAGAGTTTGATCCAGAAAACATTATATCGACCTATATCGTCCAATATACATGGAAAAAACTATTTGATAACAAATTAAAACATTGTTGCAAATTTTATAGTGCTTTTTCATAATTTTTTGCAAAATTTCGTCATTTTTCGGAATTTCAGTATAATGCTTGGTTATGTATGGAATAGTATTAAAAATAAATTTTTATTTATGTCAAGCAATAATGTGTTGCTTGATCAAAAAATTAGTAATACACATTGTCATATGAAAAAACACTTGTTAGAAAAGTACTTGTTTTTATTTGTAGTGGAAAAGTAGTGGAATATAAAAAATAAAACGCTTTGTATGGAGAGTATAAGTTTGACAGAAGCATAGTAAAACCAGACAGTGTTAACAAATAGGATTAACAAAATGGAAATGTTAAAGAAATGTTTAAAATTAAATCGTTTTTGTTACGTGTGTGGAAAATTTATAATTGTGCCCAATCGTCGTAAAATAAGTGTTAAGACATATTCTTTATATGAAAATTATTTTTCACAAAATGTTATTCGCAATGTAGATTGGCTATCGTCTTCTATTTGTACGACATGTGTTTTCAATCTTAATAAATGGGAAAAGGAGGGAGCAGCTATGCTATTCGGTGTACCGATGGTTTGGATAGAACCACAAGTGCTCAGCTCCTGCTGAGTGTTATGCATGCGTGAATTTTATTTCTGGCACAAACAGAAGGAAAGCTGTTTCTCTTATACAGCTGTTTCTCAGCTGCCGCATTCGGAAACAATTCCTGTCCCGAGGGTTCCAAGCCCAACAGAAGAGTATTTGGCCTCCAAATGCCTCCGCGCCATGTAATCACACAGAAACCACTCAAGATCGATTGGACATTATGGTACGATGCTTAAAATTATCGCAACGACAATCAAATCTATTAGCAAAAGATGTGAAACGAGTGAATATTTTGGCGCCAGATGTTCGGATATATTGGAGCAATCAATCGTCATCGTCAATTTACTAATTCTTTCACGTCCATTGATATGTGTCATTCAATGAGAATAATTCTCTCACTTACTGCACAGATACATGCTGTTTTATTTTAACATTACAAAATGAGTATGACGCCAAGGACTGGATATTGTTCGTTGAGTCTCCAAAACAAGTTTGAAGGCAGTCATTTTACATATCTTCGCCCTAATTCTAATAGGACGTATGTCAAAATTGGTCAAAGTAACGTTTATTAGCGGTTTAGGTAGATTGGTCAAAACTACATCTATGTCCTTTTTTAGTTTTTAATGTTTGTATGAAAAAAAGAGAGGTAGAACGTTTGAAACAATACATTATCGTATGAACTTCATACAAATAATAAACAGTTTTCTTTGCCTCCTGAACAATGGATAATTTTTACTTACGTCGTATTAGAATTAGGCCGACGATATAGGCATTTCCAAACTGGCATTACGGACGATTTGTACGTATAAATATTAAAAAAATAGAATGAAAAAGTCTAATTTTTAAAAAGTTTTTTTTTATATTTGCGTAGTAATTATGTAGCACTATATTAAGAAAAAACAATGACAACAACCGAAAATTATCATTTGAAGATATAAGCAAAAATATGTGCTGGGGTTACGTTACAAAAAACGGAAGTGATTTCTGACTTGGATTACAAATTTTGCAAAACTCTCTGAATTGGACAAGACTTTTTGTATAAAACTTTTTTTAGGAGATTTTAAAATAATATAAGTTTATTTTCCAAGTGATCAGCTTTGAAAATCTTTTTTGGTCTTTTTTTTTATCAGTATTTTTGATCTGACGTTACGTTACTGGCGTTACGTAACTAAAACTTCCATTGCAGTTTAATTGGGTATTTAAGTAATTAGGTAGTTAAGTAATTATGTAATTAAGTAATTAGAAAAAAATTAAATATATTGTCCTTTCCTTGCCTCAACCATTTTTTCATTATCTCTAGCCAATGACTTCAATTTTTACCAAAAAAAAAGCTTACAAAACATTTACGAAAAAGAAAAACTACATTTGTGAAACAGTGCAAACGATTTGATCACCATGTTTAATGAATTTATGTAGAAATTGCTGAAACTAATAAAATAAAATGTTTCTCTTAAATGATATAATAAAATAATAAGTTTTTAATAACTTTTAATTTTTTGGTCACAAATCACAAATTAAAAAACTGCCATCCCAATTGCACTGAACAGCAACAAAAAAGTGACTTATATGTAACTGAAAAAAATTATCGATTTAGTAAAATATTATATTTAAGGGAAAACGCCAGAATAGAATCGTTTCTAATTTTTTTCTGACGGCTGGCGCATCTCTCTCTGAGTGACTTAAATGTTGCCATTTTTTTGCTAAAAATTGGGTATGTTCAGTAATATTTTCTTAGTTTTTACTATGTGTTGCATTCATGTGAATTCAAAGCATAATATAAAATTATTTTTATCATTCCCAATATGAAATGCAACCGCGATCCGACAACCGCTCCTATTCTGGGCGTGTTCTCAGCGGATTTCGCCGAGAGAGGCCCTCCATCCGACATCCGCTTTGGTTCTTTTCGGGCTCTTATTTCCTCACGTAAAGGCCAGTTTCATTCGTTGAGTTTTTCACCATCAAAACGTATATCCCACCAACAAATTAAGCACATATTTTTCGTATAACCCAATTGCATGCCTCTCAAAAGAGCTACCACTTAAAGGTCGGCACATATTTTCCACATATGGTTATGCTAGTTTCAAATATATTTTTTAAAATCACAATCATTGCGTTGATGCTAAAATAGCCTTTGCGGTTGAAGTATAGGTGCTCATCGACATTGGGCTTGATCATCTGATATGAGTACCGTCGATGCAAACAGTTATGCCAGGTACTTTAAACTTCTCGTGAATAAAAGTGATCTCTCGATCTCAGCTTCTCAGCTGGGTTCATTTCAAGTTTCACCCACTGTCGACAAATTGAGCGCTCCAATGCTTTTAATTCATCTTTAAGTACCAGTAAACGGTACTCCTTGCCAGGCTTATGCCAGAGTCATTTCCTACCGTCTGCTGGTAGGACCCTTCTGCTAAAAATCGCAACGCCGTTGCCAGCTGAAGCACATGTAAAAGGGATGTCTAGCATAAGTCGGATTTTATGGTATCCAGAACAATGATAAAAGCTTCCTTATTCAGACGATATTGAGCAACGAAACTGAAAATTTGCACAATTTTCTCACTTTTGCTTAAGCATATTAAAATTACTTGTTTCTTACTCTGACTCCAGCCGCTCCAAAATATTGCTGTGATCCCTTAAAATTTTTCTTTTAAGTTTCTCAGTAGTTTCCTTCTCCTCCTCCATTTATAAAAATGCTATAATTGCTGCACTCATATTGCTTAATGTAGCTTTTTGTTTTATTTCACTCGAATTTGAAAATAACACTCACAAACTTAATATGTGTTCACAATAAATAAAAACAAGCTGAAAATATCTGACTGTCAACCAAAACAGCTGTTTCGAATATCGGTTTCAATTTTGTTCGAAAAACATTAAAACCAATCAGATTTCATGACACCTTTTAAAATAGATAGATTTAAAAAACGGTTTTCATTTCTGATAAATAACAATTCGGACTTGATTTTCACAACACCCCTGTATATTAATTTCAGAACACATTTGACAGTTTTCTATTAGCTTTTATTTATTGTCTTTTACGCTCTTCTTATGTCTGACAATTACGGTACTCAAATCTCTGTTACAACTCCATGTACCAAGAACAGTACCATGTTGAATATACCTTAAACTGATGCTTTTAGAAAGTGTAAGCAAAAAGTAACAACGTACAAAGTATTATTATTGTATATATATCATAAAAAAATTGATAGCGAAGCATAATATGTAATAACAATATTCAAGATGAGCTCTTTTTATGAAGAGTTCTAACTTTTATAATTAGCAGAAGTTAAACCATAACAAAAATGGAACTGTGCGACACAAAGTGCGATTTTTTATTTTTTAGAAGGATAAACAAATTTTTTGTTGAATTTGAACAAAATTAATTTTTTTTTTTTTTCAAAAGAAAAAAGATCAAGGAACAAAGGCATGCGCCTTATACAAACAAGGTTTGGTCTTTGACCTGAAAGGAAAGGGATAGATTATTAAGAGGAATTGATTGAAACCATACCGTGAAAGACAATTTGAATTGCTTTTAACTGAGGCTAGTGTTATGCCTTAACATCGGCAATTATTTTCAGCCCTTAACTGTGTTCCTGTCCTTTAATTCCACATTTTCCACAATTTAGTTGTTGTGAATTCTTAGTTTTTCATAATTCTTAAATGTAGGAAAGAACAAAGAAAAAAGAACCATGCCCGAACCCAGATTCGAACCAGGGACCTCTGGGATGATAGTCTAGCGCACTCTCCACTACGCTACAAAAGCCAACTATCTTTTAATCTGAAAGTAAAATCACATATTCATTAACGTGTCGCCACAACGAAGACTAGATATTTCAGACAGGTTTTTATTTCGTCAGCTGGTGTCGATTTCCATTATTAAAAATAATAGGCCACCCACCTATCTCCTATCATTTTTGTGATGAAAATGAATTATTTAATTAAAGAATGAACATAAAGATATATATAGATAAGGAAATAACTTGAAACACAGATTTATGTACATAACTTTGGAATGGTATGAAGTTCTGGTTGAAAGTTGGAATGGTTTGATTTGAACATTTTTTCACAGAATCTATTTTTTAAGCTGTAGAACATTGTAAAAAATATAAAAACAACATTTTTAAAAAATTAATTTTCATCAAAAAAATTATAGGGGGAATACCCGGCCCATGATTTTTAATGATAGAAACCTTGATCAAAACTTGCGGACGAAATAAATGCTTTCCTGAAATGCTCTTCATTGTGGCGACACTTGAAGACATTGAAATTAACTACAAATATGCGTGTCCAGCTACAAAACGGTCGGTTTATCTGACCTATAGACGAATTTCATTACCATATAATTACTGAAATTTAGTGACGTTAAAAGAAGATTTGGTTAGAAAAGTACTTCTCAATACGCAAACCAATTACAGGCACATTCAAAGGTGAATATGTCCTCTTTTCTCGCATTTATTTGATTCCAACGGATGTGCCATTTAAATTTAAGAAATTGCAATTCCTTTTTTGATTAGCGTTTGCAATCACGATCTACAAAGCTTAGGGTTAATCTTTAGAATTTTTCGGCTTAGATCTACACACGGATTGCTTCTCACATGGCCAATTATATGTTGCATGTTCCAGAGTCGGAAAAACAAGACAATCTCTATATCTGCATATAAAATGGAACATAAAAAAAATATTGTATTCGCACAAGCAGTGTGAAACAAAAGATAAATACAGGGAGTTATTTGTTGGAGCGTACAAAAGTAAGCATTCATTTTTTCCTTCCTTTTTGCGTTGTGCGGGCCACAGCAGGGTACAGCTAGACTTCATCTATATCTATACTATCACATAAATGTAAACTCACAAAATTTTATGTCATGTAAGCTCAGTAACCGCTGAACTAATTTATATAATTCTTTATTCAATTCCTATGATAATTTTCAGTGTCATAGTTGACCAAGTTTTTCGAAAAATCTATTCTTTAATTATTTCAAAATTCACGTATTTTATTTTATGCTTACATTTAACAAGCAGCTCAATACAACAGCAAACAAAGTTTTCCTCTCTTTGTCTCACTTTTGGTGAGATTCTTGCTGTCACACAGTTTAGATTAATTTTCTTTGCAAATCTATACAATTACATAAAAGTGTTGTGACACTGCACGGATGTTTGACAATCACGAGAACTACTAAACCGATTTAAACGATATAGGTACCAAACGATTCGTTATTTCTACTTTATCGTAATAATCTACTTTTCGCGCCCACTACTTGCAAAAAATGTTATATTTCAGACGGTTTGGTTGTGGTCGTCTAAGAGAAAAATTTGGTAATTTACTTTGTATGGATTCTTATATGAGCTACTTTTGTCAGAGGATTGAGAGACTAAATAGACTGACCCTAGAGGAACTAAGCTTACCACAGTCGTAAAAGCAAAAAATCTTGACAACTTTATGAAAAAATCAGGACTTATCTCAAGCAACATTCAGGCCTTAGGAATACCTGTCAGGACTAAGTTTCTGACTGATCAAGCATTACGTTTTCTGCTGGGAAACTGATTCTATAAAAAATATGTATCATCTTTTATCAACATACTTAAAGCTAAAGTATTCAATACTTGCATAGAGTTTCTATCCTACTTAAAGTTTTACTCTGAAGCACTTTAACATTTTCATGACAAGAACAACAACAACAATAACGAAAATAGCAAGAACAACGTAAACTGCTTCATGTTTCTGTAAAAATCCTCATTTTTCACTTACATTCACATTTGATTTGAGTTAACTGAAATTATAACAACAAGTCATGCCGGAGATCAGACTACGTCCGGTTCATAAACGGACATCCGTTTGTTCGCACGTCCTGATGCGCTGCTGTGCACAGCCCAAAACACACTATAGAAAAGCGACAGAATGAAACACAACAACCAGCAGCCATAAATGTTGCTCGTAAAGTGTGTGAAAATACGATGGCTATATATTTAGTGTGAGGGTGTGTGAGGGTGTGTAAGTGAGTGAGTGAGTTTATAAATGTGTGGGTGGATGATGCCTGTATCCTTTAGTATTTCATCACATGTGAATGAATTGGCAACAAGAATTCGTTAGTTGTTACTTGCATCGGTTTGTACGCGTCCAAAGCTGTAATTTTATTGCCAAGAGAAACTAACTGACAGTCTGACTGACTGCACTGGACATACAGAAATACCAAGTACAGTTCGTCCTAGGTAATGGAAACCTTAGAAGCATTGCTGAAAATATATAATGTTAAAAAAATTTAAGTTCCCTTGCGAAGATTTTTTGTTTGCCTTTTACATTCTTGGGCTAAAACTTTTGCCTTTTTCGAAAATTTATTTTGTTAAAAGATTAAAAAAGCTTGAGAATGTCCCGAATTTTATGTCTTTACCTTTGTAAAGACTGATAGACACGCTGAATGAAAATATATTTATTTGGTTTTGAGAAATAACCATTTCATCATTTGGGTATGTTGCTTTTAACTGACTAATAGTTTGTTATGTTTCTAAAAATGAAGATTTAATTGTCCAAAGGTGCCACCAAATCATTTAAGTCACCAAGTGACAGGTGACAGGTGACAGGTGACACTGCTTTGAACTGAAGATATGGAAATAAATTTCTTTACTGATTATTCAATTACACAATGCTACAGTGGAAATGTACGTTTCAAGTACAAGTCTCTAAGATAGTGCTTTATTCATAAAATAAGTTTTTTAGTGTTAAAGTAATAGTCTTGGGATGTATAAAAGGTTATTTCCGAAGAAAGGGAAAAAGTTTCATTCGTATCAAAGAGCTGCACAAAACATTCTATTTGTGCCACTTCACTACTGTACAGTACTTCTTTGCACTGCAATTCAGTGTAGCGTTGACACCGAAACAAAAACTTCAAACACTTCATAATTTGAAATGCTTTTCGCTACAGTAACAACAGTACTTATGTTATACTGTGAAACAGAATTTCAAACGAGGAAAGTCTGAAATGGACTTAAATCAAAACTGAGTTAAATCAATAACTCGAATGTATATAGTTATAAAAATATTTTTTTTGCGTTTTTATAAAACAAATTTCAAGTTTCAAGCCATATATCTTCAAATAGTTTAATGGGTGACAAGAAGTTAGCCCTCCTATCTGATAGAAAATTTCATTATAAAAATTTTAAGCATATAGAAAAGTCATAATTTTCAAAATTATAGCATTTTTTAACATGAAAGCAAAACAATTTTTGTCAAAAAAAAATTCGAACCCCGATTCCGGCACCAAAATAAAATAGTATATAAAAATTCAATCGATTCTTATACTTTTTTTTATCTGAACCAATTTTGGCGTCCCCCGAATTGCATTTTTGTGCATATTTAAGCAACTTTTGTACTGGAAGCCAACTGTTGGTTGGAGATTTTACGGGTTTTTTCAAAAATAGTCTACTTGTTATTTAAGTAATTTAATAAATCTTTTTTGATATGAAAGGTTTTTAACACTTTTGGTTTTATTTTTGTTGAATGCAAAAGTAAATAACATTTTGGAACTGTTGGTTTTAACAAAATAAGAACAATTATCTTTTGTAAAGTACATTTCAAGGGACGATTTCTCGACGATGTCAAAATTTGACATGTACCTTTCCACTTTTTAAAACTAACGTTTTTACTAGTTGCAATACTTGTATTCCGCGTTTAACTAAAAGCAATCATAAGCTTACCTGGTATACTAGTGGTCTTAAGAAGTTAAAAAAAAATCAACGTAACAAGTTTTTAAAGTTATTTAAGGAGACTAATGCCCCTATATATAAAGTAAAGCATTTGCAATATATGCGTGAATTTAATATCCTTAATAAAATTTTATATAAATATAATTTTTCTTTGGAAAAATTCGTTAGAACAATTAATTGTTCTAACTTTGACCTTAAGCTCAATAAACGATTTTAAACTATCAAACAACTAGAATTTGTATATAAAATCAAGTATGATTTAAACTATCAAAAATTTAGAATTTGTATTTAAATCATATAAAGTCAACATTTTACATAATCATTACATCTTTCGATATGAATTTAATATTAAACCAAATCCTTAATCGTTTTGGCACTTTATACAGTCTTAAAAAGGTAGCTCACAAATTTCAACCACTATGTTTTTTAATGAAACGCGCTCAATGAATATTGCGAACACAGTAAACATTTTTGCTGACTTTTTTAAGTCCAATTTTGTTGGGAAAAATTATATTTCTGTTCATTTTGAGAACCCTGAACATCTCTTTACTGATATTGGTTTTTTATCAGTATCAGTTGAGGACGTTGTTGAATCCATACGGGATATGAAAACTTCTTTTAAGGAGGATATTGATTGGTTTGCCAGTTATTTCAGTAAAATGAATACATACATTAGCCGCTCCTCTGTTGTAGTGTTACCAGAAGTCTAGGGCAAAATAAAAGAAATTTTGATAAAAAAAGAGGACAAAAGAATCTTTTTTAAAATTCAATAAAATTCACTGCAAAGTAAAAACATCAAATAAACATTTTTTGTAAATATTATTTTTTCAGTTTTAAAAACATTTGTTATAAAAACAATACATAAATATAAATGTAAATAAAAAACATTTGACACTTATCATTTCAAAAAGTTGAACAAACTTGAGGTTCAAGAAAATGATATCAAATAAATAATCATATTAGAGTTTTTTTTATAAAGTCTTTTCAACTGAAGTAACAAACAAGATCAAATTGTGATTAACTTATCAAGCATCCTCAAAATCATACTTAAAGCTTTCTTGAGCTTGTTTTAATAACCGTTTCAGTTTTTAACATGCGCCGAAAAACTCCAAACACGGTACGTTTATGAAAATATAATTCATTGTTAAAAAAGCTTGAACCGTTGATATTTTCAGTCTGTTTCTTTCATTTGACCACTTCAAAATTTTTTATTGATAGGTATATTTTTTTAAAGCAAAAAAAAGAGGACTTTACGTTTAGGTAGAAAAAGATCTCGAGAAAAAAGAGAACATGTCCTCTTTAAAAGAGATATGATGGCAACGCTATCTGTGTGCTATTTTACACAAATCTCTTTCCGAAGAAAAAGTGTTAAAATGTTGGGAAATTGCTTTTTGCTTTTAATCAATTTCTAAAAGTAATGTTTCAAAATACCGGCCAATATCAAGGCTATCCAGTGTTTCTAAACTCTTTCAGAGTGATTAGGCCGCAACCTTAAAGGTTAATGGTCGAATTATGTTCGCGCAACCCAACGCAAGGTGGCCATAGCTAATGGTGGATTGAACGTAGATAATTTCGTGTAGATTATGCAGACGTGCATCTATTTAAAAAACTTCAACTGAGCTGCTTTTGTTTACAACAAGTAAGATGTTTTTAATTGGCGGCAAATTATATTTATTAGCAAATTTACAGCACTAAAAACAAAAGACAGAACAAAAAAAGAATTGTGCGTTAAAAGACACGATTTATCAGCAAATTTACCGCACATAAACTGTTGATATAAAAATACAGCTATCGCCAGTGATGTCACTTGAAAATTTTAAATTATAAATGTTCACATATTAAAAGTGGCTGTTTATTTTAGCATCAAAAAAGAACGTTGGCTTTATGTATCTACTGAATCACCGAATGAACTACAAAAAACATAAGAAACATATCGACATAAACAGGGTTGCAAACAAACTCTAACTTGCGAATGCTGCCACATTTCTACCACTTTTGTGATCGATTGACAACACTGGCTGTCACAAGACCATAAAGCGACGTAAGTTCAAAATTAAATTGAACTTTTTATATGTTATACGTTTATCTTAAGGTTGTGAGATAAGGATCTGTTTTTTCTATTTTGTTCTAAGCTTCGTTACGTGGCGCATAACCAGATACACACAAAGCCCATACGCGAACATAATTGGACCATAATAAAAGTAGTAGACTATAAAAATACCTGCTTTATCGACTTCTCCGATGAGTTATTTTGGTGGTTGCAATTAATCACAAATTGATTTCCGAATGTATTAAACCTCCATTTGTAAGGCTTGATTACCCAAGCGTAACGTGAGTTGGCGCAGCGGGATGTAGCGTAGTGCGACGCTGCCTCGAGGATAAGCGATTACCGAAATCGTAATCCAACGTGATGCAGACGTCGTAATACAGGGCACTCATTTTATTCTAGTAGGCTTATTTACTTCTCTTCGTCAATAAAAGACTGCATCCTTTCTTATATATTAAAATTTACAATAATGTGAAGTTAAACATTTTTCGCTTGTCCCACAGCTGTCGAATTGTCAAAAATCGTAACGTTGCGTAGAAATCTATTTTCTACAGACTTCTACGCTGCGTCACGCCACGTTACGATTTCGGTAACGACTTGTACACATTTATCATTAAACAGATTTTAGCTTGACAATTGGCAACGTCACGCTACGTTACCTTACGCTTGGGTAATCAAGCCTTAAAACCGCGTTTAGTTGCATATAAAATTATATATATCCACTAATTGGAAACAATCACTTATTGATTGCCAACCGCTTAAATAAAGTTTTCTTGAATATTCCTGTTTTTTGCAGTATTGCAGTAACAAGCAGCTATACCTATATATTTAATTTATTCTTCACATATTGAAGAAAAGAACGTAAGGTTAAAAAATATCGTAAATTTTGATTTTTTTATTTTATTAAGTTTTAATATAATTCATACATATTGCTTACTATAATGATTCGTATATATTAGGATTTAATATTAAAACAAAAACAAAACACCTAAAATACAATAATGGTATTCATTAAAATTTGTTAAGTCCTGCTAAACTGCTAAATTGTTAAAGTTAGCAGCTGTTGATGTGAACGTACCTGCTAAGACATTTTACAATCAAGTGCTAAACTGATATGTCAAAATCAGCTGGAAGACTTCTACAGCTTAAAATTGAAAAAACTGAATTATTACAAAATAATTCTTTTTTAAAACTCACCATGCCAAAATACAGCGAGAAAAGAAAACTTATTACAACCCTTAAAGAATCGGCTCTTTTTGATTTAATGATGGCAGAAATATTTGCATCAAGTGATGGTTGGTATTGGATTTTGTTACTCTCATAAAAAATATTTGTTTAATTTTTTAGATATAAAAGCAAAAGAAGATGAAATTATATACAATCTCATTTTATCATTAGAAGTTATTGAACATTATAGATATGCTGTTCCATTTGTACTTGGATCCGTTCCAAAGTCAGAAATGTTCTTAGTTCATATCTTACCAATCCTAGATGAAAATCGATTTAAGGAGCTTGTTCGCGTTAATAGAAAGAATTTTAACGTTATACTTAATTTAATAAAAGATGACGAATCTTTTAAAGGTCGCTGGTCATCCAAACAGATTCCTCTGGATATGCAGTTGATGATAGTGCTGTATAGGCTTGGATCTTGTGGAGAAGGAGCATCCATAACGAAAATTGCTTGCTTTTTCGGAGTTGGAGATGGTGGAACCATTCAAGTGCTGACTGAAAGAATTTTTAGAGCAATTTTAAAACTTAAATGCAAATATTTTAGGTGGCCATGTTGATGGTACTGAAATAAAGTTTGCTGAAAAACCTTCTCAGGATCCAGAAGCATGTTTTTCAAGAAAACACCATTACTCAATGAAGGTACAAGCCGTTTGTGATCACAAACTGTTGATTCGTCATTTGGTGCTTGGTTATCCTGGGAGCGTTCACGATATTAGGATATATAACAACTGTGTTCTATCAATTAATGCGCCAAACTTCTTCGAGGGAGAAGAATGGATAGTTGGAGATAGCGCATAAAAGCTGACTTCTACAGTAATAACACCCTTTAGAGCCAATTCGAGATCTGGCACTTTTAAGGAAAGAAACGAATTTAATAAGAGGCTAAGTAATTACAGAATAAGAATCGAACATTGTTTTGGAATGTTAAAGGAAAGATTTAACAGCTTAAAAGAGCTAAAAATTCAAATTAAAAATGTCGAGTGTATGAAAAGTGCATGCCGTTGGGTACTTGTTTTGGCTATATTGCACAACATTATCATTGAGCAAAGAGAACCTCTTGATTCATTTGAATGGATTGATGACTCGGCACCTGATGAAGTTAATATCACTGTGGACTCCAGTATAAATAATTCAACTATCGAAGGAGAACTAAAGCGACAAGCCATTCTGGAAATAATGAAAGAGTGAAGTTTTAAGTTGACTTCATAGGACTTACTTCAGTCTTTATTTAAAATATTTGAGTTAATGAAGTTATACTAACAAAAACATAAGTATTTTTTTAACTTTCAAATAAAAATTCTTCATTTTTAAAATGAACATTATAAACAAAAATTAGCATTATAAAAAATTATTCATTTATAAAATGAAAAAAAAAAAATTATTTTTACCAAATAATTATTTAAATGAGCTTTACATCAGCATTTTCGTAAGCAATTTTAATTGTTTTTATATTTCAAATTTATTTCATACTTTTTCAAATCTGCTTCCACTTCCAGTTTCTTTATTTCAATAGCGACTCTTTCATCCCTTTCAATCTCAAGTTTTTTTGTTTCCATTTTGAGTTGTACTTCCATTTGTTTTATATCTAAATCTCGGGCCACTTTTTCTCTATCTAATTCCAACTTTTGTTCTTCCAAACGTAATTCCCTTTCGAGTTTCAATTCTTCAAAACTTATTCTTTTTTCTTGCATAATTAACAGCTGTGATATTGAGTCAGAATTTTTTGCAATTTTTTTTGAATATTTTGGCCTGTTCAATCGATTTTTGCAATTGTTTAAGCTAGCAGCACTTGACGTTGAAGGTTGGGAATTGTCTATTAATTCTTCTATGTTATTGTTTGTTGTTTCGAAGGTATGGTCATTAGTTTCAAAAATTATTGAGTCGAGGTTGTTGTCTTCAGTGTCCATGAGCATTTCAAAATCTTCATATCCACAGGTTTCTGTGTCAAAGACTTGCGGCGGATGTATGCTGCGTCGGCATCCCAGAATTTGATCAAGAATATCCCAAAATGGACATATTCTGAAAATTAAAATTTAGTCAATATATAGTTATCTTTAATATTATATAAAAATTAAACTTGTAAAAATTTAGCTTGTAAAAGAATTGTACATTGTATAAAAATTAAATACTTGTTGTATTCTACATTATTAAAAGCTCCGTGCTATGGACTTGCTTTAGTCAATTCAAATTGGTGCCGAAATAAAGAATGGTCTGAATCTGAGGACCAAGACTGATACAGAATAGGTGACCCCTGCGGACCTTTGCAAAGCAGTCAAGTGTGCTATCGAGAAGGTATCGCTAGCTAATCTGCGGAGGGTCGCTAGTATAAAATAATATTATGAAGCCAACAAAAATCCAGTAAAGAAAAACTTTTCACCACTTCAGATCCATGTTGAAAGTTCACTCAGTTTTAACTTAAAATAACGTTCAATAAAATTACATTTTAATTTTCCGTAGACGTAACAAACCATAACTTTACTCTTACAAGAAGTTTACCTTTTACTGACTGTTCTTTTCCTTCTTCCAACAGCCCGGCACCTGTTTTTCCTTTCCATTCTGCAGCCGACACATATGTCTTTTTCAAATTTCTAAACTTGCTCTTTAACATGTACCAATTAAGTTTTTGGAGTCCAGCGCATTTTTCTTGTATTTTTGAGTAGAAAGATTGTGCTGTGGGTTTCTATGAAAAAATTATTACCAATTTTATTAAATTGAAAGAAATAACAATATGTACAGGGTGCAATCACTTCCATCTATTGCTTTTGTTAGCCTTAGTTTTGTTTCTTGGCAAAGAACGAACTGATGGAAACTATTGACATCAAAGTCGTATCAATAACTTTCTTGGTTTTTGTGACTCCTGAATGTACACTGCTTTATAATTACCTCAAATGCTTCTGGATTATCCTTAACTGCATCCAATACAGCGTCCAGCAAGTCTGTGGTTTCACATTGATTCCAGCTATGAACAGGGTTCAAACGACGGCGTTTATTTGCACTTGGCTAATAAATAAATAATAAAGCTTAATTAAATAGAAATATAACTTTCTTACTTCAACCATTTATAAATAAATAAATTGCAAATATTTTGCAAAAATTGTTTGCAAATGTGAATTTGACAACTTTCAATGTAGTAATAGATCTGTGGTTTTAATAACTCATGTAACCAGTACTCAGTAACCAAAAATGTATTTTTATTTTTATATTACAGTGCATTAACACTTTTGATACATTTGCTACTCAAAAACTTTGAAATGTCTTAAATCTCTAACAACATCTTTACAAAATTTTTTTTATTAAAAAAGAGAAGTTTTTAGACTTTTAAGCTGCAAATCATAAATAATTCGGTACTTGTTAAAACTCATTCACAAAACGATTCATCACTACACTCAAAAAGTTTGACGTTTCGGACTTAACAAATGGTATCTGCTAAACAAAAACACGGTGCTGAGCTTGTTAACTTGCTAACCAGCTGCTAAGTCTTTTCCCATACAAAATTTTGACAGGAGTTAACAAATTTGTTGAGTTTAGCAAGTTAGCAGGGCTTAACAAATGTAGTGAATACCATTAATGTTTGATTTTGAATCGCAATTCAATTTCTGTTGTGCAGAGAACTTTTCTTGCGAAGCAGAATGTGTAATTTGCCACTGAAAGCAAACTGATATAATTAATTTAATTAGAAGAAAATGCTGGAGCAATAATGATATAGAAGATATAGTGAACAATATCAATGACTAAAAATAAAAAATTTACTGATTACAGTATGTATGGAGGTATAAGCATGCAAACTTGCAAATCAAGATAATTGTGACAACTATTTCGCTCAGTGTACGCTATTCGAGAGCGCACCAATACAAGACAAAATAAAATGTGACTGTGTTAGAATGCACAGCCCTGTTATATATGCCCTGAACAACATCGTTTTGTTGCTGATCGGTCTACTCTTTCAAATTTGGCTCTCTTTTTTCTAAGTATTGTGTATCTTCTTTTGTGCAGGGATATCAAGTTGATGTAATATAGACAGATTTCTCCAAGGAATATTATAGAGTTTCCCATAAATTACTACTCTGGAAACTATCGCAAATATATTTTCATTCAACTTTTTGAGTTTGATTTAGTCTTATTTGTCGCACAAAACATGTTTTGATTGTATAATTATTGTTAATTCTTATGAATTTGTTGCTTCCTTGGAGTTCCTCAAGGAAGGATACTTGGACCTTCGCTATTTCATATATTCATAAATGATATTTCTAAGCATATTTGGAATTCTTGCTTTCACTTTATGCGGGTGACCTTAAATTATTTCAAAAAATATCTTCAGATTATTTTGACTTACAAAATAAAGTCAATAGACTTTTATCTTGCAGTGTCTCGAATGGTTTTCTTTTGAATTTTTCTAATTGTTTTCATCTTAATTTCTCCAAACTTTATCTTAATACCTTTTGTATTTCTTATTACCTTTCTGATTCAAAAATCCAAACTTTGTCTACATATTGGGACCGAGGTGTCATTTTTGATTAAACATTTTAATTTCTTGACCATGTCAACTTCCTTATTCCTAAGGCCTACACGGAGAAAACTGTTTGCTAAATTTGTATTGTAATAAAGCAAAACTTGCGATTGATTCTCAGCCACCTTAAAATTATGCTAAATTTCAGCAAAAACTAATCAAAATTTGCTATTTCAATTTAAAATGACTAAGCAAATATTTGCTTGAATTAAGTAGAAATTTGCTATTCCAATTTATAATAACTTAGCAAATATATGCTTGAATTAAGGGGACACACCTAGAGTACACACCTAGATTTTTCAAAAATAAAATTTTTTTTTAAAAGGAACATATCTTGTTACTGAAACTTTACATATTTATTTGTATGTAAAAATAGTACACAAAAAACCATTGGATTTTTCCAATCAAAAAATCACGGCGGGCGTGATTTTGGCTTACTGGAACGTCTGAAAAAAAAATAAAATCGGGGTTTTAATCAACATCAAAGCCGCTAATGATTGAACTAAAAGAATTTTTTTAGCAAAAATTGACAAAATGGCTGCGTTTTTTTAGAAATTAGCCGATTTCTTGGTCCAAAAAATCCCTTGAAAACCAAAAATACTTTACCGATCTCAAACTCAATATAAAAAATTTTTTTTTTGAAAATTCAGGTGTGTACTGTCCCCTTAATTAAAAATTTGCTTTTGCAGTTTATAATAACTAAGTAAATATTTGCTTGAATTTAATTGAATAAAGTAAAAATTTGGCGGTTTATTATTCAAGCAAATATTTGCAAATTCAAGCAAGTATTTGCTTAGTTATTATAAATTGAAATAGCAAAATTTTATTAGTTTTTGCTGAAATCTAGCATATTTTTGAAGTGAAATAATTATTAAAATTTAATTAAATTGAAAAATTACCACCATCTGGAGATTTGTGCATGGGCTTGTCCATTCGACCAGCGCAGTTGTTAACCAATCGTCGCCTAATTTTCTTCATTAAGAATAAACGTGTGCTCGTGTGCTTAGAAGAAATTTGCTATTTGACTTTATAATAACTTAGCAAATATTTGCTTGAATTAATTAAAAATTTGCTATTCCAATTTATAATAACTAAGCAAATATTTGCTGAATCAAGTAAAAATTTGCTTTACAGTTTATAATAATTTAGCAAAATTTTGCTCGAATTTAATCAAAGTTTTGCTTTTTCCTAAATACAAGAGGAGTGATTGCAATTTAGCAATCTTTTTCTAAAATCACATTGTGATTGAGCAAGGTTTTGCTGATTTGCCTTTAAGCAAAACATTTGCTTGATTCAAGTAAATTAATTTTCTCCGTGTACTCGCGTTTATCTTTTTGTTTCGCAGAAGTTTTCCCGTGAAATAGGGAAAACAAACAAGCGCCAAAGAATCATATTTTATCAAGACACATCAGCTTAAACGCATTCTTTTTGAGCACTCAAAACATCAAATTAATGGGTCATCTGCCATACAGCCTTAATTTGACACCCAATGACTTCTGTTTGTTACCGCACATCAAGGACAAATTGCGTGAACAACGTGCAATTGATGCGTTGAAAAAATTTGTTTTCGAGGTGTCTCAAGCGGAATGGGATAAAAGTTATGAAAAATGGTCGAACGCATGCAAAAACCTATTTATCATAAGAAATAATATTTCGAAAAACAATAATGCAACAATTCCCAATGAAAAAAAAATTCGGTGTATAAATATATTCCCGAAATTTACAGTGGAG
Organism: Dichetophora obliterata; assembly: GCA_963920525.1. Taxonomy (NCBI): domain Eukaryota; kingdom Metazoa; phylum Arthropoda; class Insecta; order Diptera; family Sciomyzidae; genus Dichetophora; species Dichetophora obliterata. The sequence continues at coordinate 51,746,101 of OY986438.1, read as the reverse complement.
AGTACAAATGAGTACATGTTTCAACTTGTTCCATTTCTAGGCACTTAAATCAGCAATAACAAGGCTAATCAAAAAAAATATCTGTCATTTAATTCTTAATTAATTCTTAATGTAATGGTATATAATAAAGAGCGAAAAGAAATACATTCAAAGAGAAAAAAAAGAAAAAACCACTCTAATGTATTCAATTTTGCACTTTGTGCTTCAAATCATTCTCAATGAAATTATCATAGTTAACCGTTAAAGAATGATCATCAGTGAAAATGTCAGTTTGAAGCGTGTTTTATAAACAACAAAGACTATAACCGTATTTCATTCCATAATTATTGTAAAATATTTGCAGTGTTTTTTAAATCATGAAAAACTTATTACGAAATGTTGAGGATAGCAGATTTGACAGAGAGTGGCTCCTTGTCCCGAAGAATAGTCAAACGGCTTAAAATCGGTCAATCGATGGTCATTACAGTCCAGAAGAGGCGAAATATTGCTCCCAAGGAACAAATCAGAGGTCGCAGAAAATTTCTATCGGATGCGGTCGCCCGTCTCATAATGGCAGAAATGAGAAAAACAAGAATTTAACGCCAAAAGATGCTTATGTAGTCATAAATAAGCCGGTAAGCCGTTGAACAGCAAGAAGAGCGCTACGCAATATTGGCTACATCCAGCTGTTAAAAAGAACAAACCAGCATTATAGATAAAAAACGTTAAGGCAAGACTAAAGTTTGCCAAGAAGCACAAAAATTGGACTGCAGACAACTGCAAACGAGTTATCTGGTCAGACGAGTCAACATTTAATCGCTTCCAGTCCGATGGAAAGCAGTATTGCTGGCATCGACCTGGGGACACCATGTTAAACAAACGGTGAAGCATGGTGGAGGCAATGTTATGGTGTGGGGTTGCTTTACGTGGTGGTATGTAGGACCACTGCAAAAAATCGAAGGAATAATGAAAAAGGAGAACTACCTGAAAATCTTAGAGACCCATCTTCCTTATTCTGTTGAGCAGAGTACCTATCCTGAAGATGAAGTCATATTTCAACAGGATGGCGACCCGAAGCACACGTCGAAAGTTGTTAAGGCATGGCTGTCTCACCAAAATTTTTATTTGATGCATTAGCCAGTGCAAAGTGCTGACCTCAATCCGATAGAAAATTTGTGGTCAATTGTGAAGAGACGGTTAGGACAGTGCCAAACAGCCGCATCGAACCTGGAAGAGCTTTGGCAACGTATGCTGCGGGAGTGGCAAAAGATTCCAACCGAAATCATTTTGGTTGAAAGTATGTCAAATCGCATGTAAAATGTTATAAAAAATAAGGGCTTATGAACAAAGTATTAAAATTTTCCTTCAGTGCAAAATTGAGTACATACAATACGTTTAGTTTTTGTTTTTGTTTTTTCTCTCTTTGAATGCATTCCTTTTGATTCTGTGTTATATAACGTTGCATTTCGAAGTAATAAAGAAATAAATGACAGCAAATAAGCTAGACTGAATCTACTTCTCTGGCCAAGCAGCCCTCAGCACCGCTTTTGAACAGGAACACTCCAGTTACTTCCTCGTCACCTTCTAACATTCTTTCCTTGACTAATAGTTCAGATTTGACTCCTATTGAGCCTAGAAATCTATCAAACTTAAGGGCAGTGTCGAGGAGGAAAAATTTGTTTATTTCACGTCTTGAGCCCGACACAACTGTTGAAAATGTATTGAACTTTATCAAACATAATATCAAAGTCAAAACGAATTTTTTTCATCCAAAAAAAAATAGGAAATAAACCTTCCCACGCTTCCTTTATTCTCACAGTTCCAGCTGAAGAGTTTGCAACTGTTCTAAACTCTTATTTGTGGACTGATAATGTACTCGTTACAGAGTTTCAGCCTAAGAATCCGCCAAGAGGGACGACTCAATTTTTGTGGATTATCAAAATATAAGGGGATTACGCTCTAAGACGCGAGACATATTTTTAATGTCTCAAAATTTCTCTGAGAACTTATCGCATTGACTGAAACTTGATTAAACGGTGGCATAACTGAATTAAAAATGTTTGATAACAGTTTTGTAGTTTATAGAAGAGATAGACACGCTGACAATACTTTAGCTGTCGGTGAAAGTGTCTTATTAGCTGTAAGGAACTCCTTCGTTAGTTCCATTATTGTTATTCCCTGCTCTGCTAATATCGAACTTATATGCGTTAATGTTGTACATTGCAATTCTAATGTATATCTTATTAATTGCAAAGAATACGTTATAAGCATAATTAACGTTAATGACGACATTTTATTGCTAAGTGATTTTAATCTGCCTAACTTGAAATGGAAATCTTCTGACGATGATACATATTTTTGTGCATCTAATTCGAAGACACGCCAAGAGCATATAATTGATGATAATATATGTTCTGACCAAAAAAAAAAAAATCTTATGGATTCCATTCATCATTTAAAACTTCTGACGGATTTACTGATGATCCCGTCGTAATTTATGGTCTATTTGCCGATCTCTTTAAATAGTCATTTTCTTCACACTATTTTTATCCTGATGAAGAATACTTTGAATATATGAATTAAGCACCCTTCATTCATTGGATCCTATATCCTTTACTTCAAAAGGATATTTTAAAGTATATTGGATCGATCGATGATAATTTTAATGCTGGACCTGACGGAATTCCTGCCGCAGTGTTTACACGATGTGGTTCCGTTCTAAGCCAACCACTGTCCATGTTATTCAATAAATCAATTAGCGAAAGTAATTTTCCACTTTTTTGAAAAAAATCTTTTACAAGTCCTATTTATAAAAAGGTTGTATGAGCGCTATATACAACTACAGGCCTATCGTGAAACTCTCGTCGATTCCAAAACTTTTTGAGCGGCTCGTGTATGATCGCGTGAAAAATCACTGTCATAAATCTAAAATCATAAAATCAAGGTCATAACAACTCGTCAGCATGGATTTGTTACTGGCAGATCCACTGTGTCTAATTTCTTCGATTATGCAACGTTTTGCTTAAATTCATTCTATTCAGGTAACTAGGTTGACTGTATTTACACTGAAATTTGATAAACTGACACACAACTTAATTCTATTTAAGCTAAAGTTAATGGGTTTCCACAATTTTTTTGTAAGCTGGATTCAATCGTTTCTGACAGAGCAACCTTATCAAATACGATTTCGAGGCGTATTGTCTGCTGAATTTATTGCTGAGCCAGGTGTTTCTCAAGATAGCCACTTTGGTTCACTTTTGTTTATTTTAGCCATTAATGATGTAACCCACATCATCAAACACTCTCATCTACTTATCTATGCAGATGATATGAAAATATACATAACAATAGATGGTAAAGACAATTCAGATCTGCTCCAGTCTGATTTGAAATCCTTTGAAATTTGATGTTCTAAAAATAATATATATCTAAATCCAGATAAATGCCATACTTTGACCTTTTCGCGAAAAAGAATAATTCAGTTTTTGATTATAATATAAAAGATACTGCTTTAAGTCGTGTAGATGCTGTCAAAGATCTTGCTGTCAAAGTCGTTCATATTGATTATATTTTTAAAAAAGCATATTCTATACTCGAGCTTATAAAACGCTGGGCCAGTGAATTAAATAGTATGATTACAACTACAACGCTGTATTATGCAACTGTGCTACCACACTTACGGCCAAGTTAGCCTCGCATGGCACAGCAGCGCATGCAACGCAGATAAGCAGCTAGCACACAGCCAAATAAATGGTGATTGTTAACGCATAGTCACATAGTCAAAATAAAACAATAAAAAAAGAATACAACGATTTTATTTTAATAAATTAACCGCACTTGGTCAAACAATTTTACAACTTCACATCTGTTTTGCCAAAACGTCAAATACATAGAAGAATACACAGAAATAAAAATTAATAGATCTTCTATGCTTATCTATGTAGTCAGAGATGCATTTCTGTTTTTATCTGAGCATTGCCATGCGTTGCCATGTTCTTCATAATGAGATACACACAAATCCCACTTAACTGATTTCGATGTGACGCTTGTTAACCGTTGTGTCGATCGTAGAGCCCACGGGTACATTTGCAACTTTAATTTTCCTGTATCTTCCAAACGGTTAGTCCGATTGACCTGAAATTTCATGATATCCTCAACCATACACTTTTGCATCATGTGGAAAAGTTTCATCAAGATTGGAGCAGCAGTTCAGTCGATACAGCCCAAATTCAAGTTAGTGGAATGGCGTCGACTGCTGATGTACCCGGGTACTTGTATGAAAATTCATACAAATATATAGAAATAAATGGCAAAGTTCACTTTATATTGCTATATCTTCCAAGCGGCTGGTCCAATCTTGATGAAACTTCGTATCATAGCTTGGAAATATGTAATTGATATTGGTGTGAAATTTCAGGTCAATTGGACCAACCGTTTGGAAAATATAACCCAGTTACTAGAAAATGACCTAGCGTCAACAGCTGAAAATTCATACAAATATATAGAAATAAATGGAAATATTTAGTTTATTTTATGGAAATTTGTTTATTTATTTATAGAAAATCATTATAATGAAAGTAAAAAATATATTTTATGAATTTTAGCAGCATCTGAGGCATTGTGGATGATCCTTCGAGTGCTGCTCCTCATACGGTAGTGCATTCAATCGACGCGGAGCTAGCCACTCACCATCTGCCATTTTATTTTCACTTTTTATATATTTGCCGCACAAAATAAATTTTTAGGTCTTTACACTTAAAAAATCGCACATAAACTGACTTATGCATACAAAACTACTCAAAACGAAACCTGCGCAAAAAATCATGTTTCTGCCTGCAAAACTGGTTGTGCAAGGGTAGGTAGGCAAGATATTCCCAAATACCCTTTTGTTCCTGTTAGTAGACGTGTTTTCCTACACATTCCAAAAAAAAAATGTTTACATTGAACAAATATTTTATGAGTTATAATTATTCTGCGCAGGTACTAAAAATAGTACTATGAGCAAGAGGGGTTGATTTTCAGTTCAAATATAACGGAATTTTGCGAATGAAAATTCAATGTTAATTATTTTTCTTGGTAAAAAGGGATCAAATTACAAGGATTAAAAAAGAATTTGGAAATTGTTAAATTTTTATGGATTTTGGCAATTCCCATTTTTGGTAAAAATGGATTATTTAGGTACCAAATTTTTTTTTTCCCAAATTATGATAAAAGTTTTGTTAACTAGACAATATTTCCAATAAATAAAAAAAAAAAAACCAGAAAATTACAAGAATCCAGGTAGTAGTTAATATTTGTATATCAAAAGCAACTATCTGCCATGCAAAACGTATGAAGTACCCGGGTACATCTACTGTCGATGTGGATAAAACCCAACAGCTGTTGACACAACGGTAAGCCATGCACTGCTATGCCATGCGAGGCTAACTGGACAATTAAAATATGCAAGTCAAGTGTGGTCCCCAAGTTACAATGTACATATTGAACGTATAGAGAGAATACGAAAACATTTTATTTGTTTTGCTCTAAGGGGCTTAAGTGGAATTGACACTTTAAACATTCCTCCTTAGAGCCCGAACCGAACCAAAGCGGATGTCGGGTAGTGGGACTCTCCTCGGCGAAATCTACTGAGAACCCGTCCAGAATTGGAGCGGTGGTGGTTGTCGGATACATATTGGGAATGATACAAATTATTTTATATTATGTTTATATTATTATTAAAACAGAATGTCATCACATAGTAAAAACTAAGAAAATAATTCTGACCGTACCCAATCTTTAGCAAAAATATGGCAACATTTAAGTCACTCAGAGAGAGATCCGCAAGCCGTCAGAGATAAATTAGAATAGATTCATTCTTTTCTGGCGTTTTTCCGTCGTGCATTTCTACGGCGGTTTAATTTTTGTCAGCTGCATATATTTTCATGTATTTTATTGCACAGCGAATCCGACAACCGACTTTCGCTTTAGTTCTGTTCGGACTCTTATGAGGATCGTTTAAAACATCACTGGGCGCCCCATAGCTCACTGAGCGTAACTTTTCACATGTACCCAAAACTCACAACAGAAGAGAATATAATTCAGTCGTTCGCTGATGGTGATGCTGTGTAAACCTATGTCGGAAATTTTATGTACACTCTTAAAAAAGCAACTTTTTGGTTTGTAGATTCATAATTTTTTTTCATATATATTAAGATTCTTTGCATTATTAAGATTCTAGCCTATTAAGATTCTTTGCATTATATTTTTCATATTATTTGTATTCATTAATATTTTGATACTTAATTTTATAAGGTTTTGATTATAATTTTAATAGTTCTTATATATTAGTACTTAATAATATTAAAACAAAACACCTAAGAAACAATGTTTGACTCTGGATCGGAATGTGATTTCTGTTCTGCAGAGAATCTTTCTTCCGAAGCAGAATATGCTATTTTCCACTGCAAGCAAACTAATATAATTTATTTACTTAGAAGAAAATGCTCGGGCAATAATGATTTAGAAGAAATAGTAAACAATACCGATGACTAAATATAAAATCTAACCACTTATACAGTATGTGGTATGATGATGTGATATGTGGCATGTGGTATGAGTATGGGGTATAAACATACAAACATGCAAATCTAGATAATTCTGACAACTATTTTGCTCAGTGTGCGCTATTCGAGAACGCACCAGCAAACAAGATAAAATAAAATGTGTCTGTGTTAGAATGCGCAGCCCTGCTTTAAAACTATTAAAAAATCAATATTTAAGTGAGAGAAGGAAGTCTGCTGATATCGTCTATTTACACCAGGGCTGGGCATTCTAACACAGTCACATTTTATTTTATCTCGTTAGTACTGGTGCACTCTCTAATAGCGCACACTGAGCGAAATAGTTGTCACAATTATCTAGATTTGCAAGTTTGTATATTTATACCTCAACACATACTGTAATATGTGTTTCCTTTTTATTTTTAGCCATTGGTTTTGTTCACTATTTCTTCTAAGTCATTATTACTCCAGCTTTTTCTTCTAAGTAAATAAAGTATAATAGTTTGCTTGTAGTGGCAAATTACATATTCTGCTTCGTAAGAAATGTTCTCTGGAGAAAAGAAATCCCATTGCAATTCAGAGTTAAACATTGTTTTTTATGTGTTTTGTTTTAATATTATTACTTCCTAATATATACGAATCATTAAAATTATAATCAAAACCTCATAAAATTAAGTATCAAAAAATTAATAAATACAAATAATATGAAAAAAATATTGCAAAGATACTTAATAAGCAAAATGTATGAATTATATTAAACCTTAAGAAAATAAATAATATATATTTGCATAATTATGAATGTACTAACCAAAAAGATGGTTTTTTAAGAGTACACATAAAATTTCCGACACAGATTTTTACAGCATCACCGTCAGCGAACGACTGAATTATATTCTATTCTGTTGTGAGTTTTGTGTACATGTGATAAGTTACGCTCAGAGAGCGCTCAGCGAGCTATGGGTCGCCCAGCGCTGATTTACACCAACTCATAACTGGTGTGTTCGATTCACCAGAACTCCTAACTCTTATCAATTTAAACACTAACCGAAGAAGCAGTAGAAACTCTAACAATTTAATTTACTTATCTTTAAGTAGAACAAATTATGTGGCATGAGTTTAAATCGCATGAGTACCTTTGTTAACAACTGTAACTTTTTGATGTTAATTTATCAAAAGATCAACTCAAAAGTAGATTGAAAACAAATGTATGATTAGATCTATGTAAACGAATGGTTGGTTGCTATGTCTTGTGTTGTCTCTGAGCCCAACCCATATATTGGTGGATACATTTTTCTCACTTTAGATTGTTTTGGACCACTCTGATCGTTATCACTGAGATATTGAAATGTTATTTGGGCTGGTTCTTAAAATGCGGAGAAAGTGCGAAAAAGCTGTAGTAGCTGAACTTTACTATTATTGCATGTAAATTATTTTAAAAAATTTTTTGATTTTCCTTGTAATTGCTGATTTATGTGGCTTTAAATGCAAGAAGTTGAAACATGTACTCAATTGTGTTCCCCACTGTATATAGCAACCATTGTATTTTAACTGAAATTCAAAGGTTGAATAAAAAATATCTATAATCAATTAAAAAAAAAATTAAATTTAAAAAAACAACGACAAGTTAAGAAATCAGTGCGAAATTTTCTAATTGACACTAAACTTTTAATTTAGAAGGCACGCAAATAACATATTTTTCTCAATTCTGCCCACGCAGCTCTTTGGAACAACTTCTGTTTCAATTTGTTTTGAGCTTCCACTATATTTACTCTCTGTCTAGAGTTCTGCACTAGCTGCTTTTCAGATTATTAAAAGACGTGGTTTTCATGTTCTGCTGAAAATAAAATCAAGTTTTTTTGGTACGCTTTTAGGGTTCTCTTTCATACGGTTTAATTACTGCATACTTTTAGGACAAATATTAAATAAAAGCTTAATTAGTACTGTAACGCGATCTTATGCTTTGTTCACACATAGAGTTTGGTTTGAGTTTAGTTGGAGTATAGCCGAAGATGATCACACTGAAACATATAATGATTTAATAGTTATTAAGTTCGCAGAACAAAATAAATCAAATCATGCTGAGCAGAAAATGGGAAAACTTTATTTCTCAACACAACTATGAACGTACCTTGTCATCTAAAAAATTGCATATAAACTTACCTTTTCATATGAACATTAGCATACTTTTAGGGATTTCTCAAATTGAGTTTTGATAAACACAGAAAGCAACTTGAGTTTAGTTGAGTTCCATCCTGCATAATTGCACTGGAAACTAAAGAGATTATTTTAAGTTCAATGGTAAAACTCAAATTTGTACTGGAAACTCAAACTAAAGTCTCTATGTGAATATAGTATTATTTTGTTTGGGTTCTAAGATTGGATCATATCATGATCACTTTCACGCAGTGCTGCCAAATTTGGTGCTGCCGAATGATAGTTGCAAGTTTACATTACTTATTTGTGCTTGTTGACTACTTAGCACTAGTTGTTTGCAAACAATGACTTGTTGTTTAAATTTAATAACAATAATGGTTCTCATCTAAGCATGTAAACATGTAAACATGTATTGCATTTAAACTTTTGATGAGCGATAAAGTATAAATAGCGTTAATGTTGACAAAATGGCGGCTAAGGCTGCGACAACATTATAACTTTTTTAAAATTTAAACCTTTCAAAAACCTTCATTAACATTGAAAAATAAATAAAACGTGTTCATATTTACTTCAACTACTTTAAATCGGAAATGATGTAAACTAACGCTTAGATGAGAACCCTTAATATGTTTTATTTCAAGTGAAATATGTTTTCATTTGAATATATTGTAATTATAAATCGACTAAAAAGATTTTAAGGTTTTAACTATTTGTTTGCTTCGAAGTATAATTTAATTAAGAATAACATTTCATGTTCACTGGCAATTGTTTACCAAATATATAATAATTGGAGAAAACATAATTTGGTTGCACTGACACACAATAATTTTTAAAAGGTTAATTGAGAACAACATCATATGTTTACCGATGATTTAACTATTTTTACTTAGGAGCTAGAGACAATCCAAAAGTGTTTCACTGTGGTTAAAAAATATTTGTGAAAAATTATTTATTAGTTTTAAGAAACCAAAATATAATTGGAGACACATTTTTCTCGGATTTTTTTATGCTTGACAAGTTACCATATTATGTTTTTCCGAAAATACAAGTATTTTGATTAGCACACATATTTTAGTTGGAGAAAACATAATATGGTTGTAGTCAAACATTAATTAACTTTAGACTTACCTGTAAACAAACTAAATTTTTATTTCATATATACAATTTTATTTTGGGCATTTGCTTTTGTATACACCATCTTTAATTTATAAAGCGTACCTGCTTTGCCAGCGGAGCACCCGGTCGCAACTTACCATATTTTTTTTTTTGAATCACCTGCTTCTTGAAATCGCCTGCTTACACTGATTTTAACTTTTATTTATTAACAAATAAAAACACTTTAAAATTCTTTAAAACATGCTGCTACTAAGTTGAAAACTACTAAGTTACGACTTACAACAGCCAAAAGCTAATGAAGCAAGCGCATAAATCAGCTTAGATTTCCTTTTTTTTTTGTGCAAGTGTACATTAAAATGTATTTAAAACAGATAAGCTTATATTACGCTTTGTATATTGATTGCAATTTTGATATTGCTTTTCACAAGGTAAGTACACATTACATTAATATTTCAGATAATACATGTGCATTAACCTTCAAATGCATTTGATTTTTTTGTAACGTAAAAAACTATAAGTGTCAAATCGGCACTATGCATTACAACCAAAGATTTAATACCACGGAAAACGAAATTTTTTTGTTAATATTCTTCTTAAATTAAAATAATTATTTTAAAACAACTCAAAAGGCATGTTCCAGATTTGTTTGCCTCATTAGAACTATAAAATTAAAATAATTCATTAAATGCTATATGTAACAATTTGTTTGTTATTCACCAAATACAGTGAGTTTGAGCACATTTTTTAAATGGGACAAGAAGATGAATTGGAAAACCAGAAGATGACCAGTAACAAAGAAAGATTATCTGTACTATTATATAAAAGCTTTTGTGACACGTACGGATGTTTCGCAATCACACGAGAACCACTGAACCGATTCAGACAATAAAGATGCCAAACGATTTTTGATTTTAACTGAATCGTGCTAGGCTATGTAAGATTTGCCACGCCTACTTTTCACGCTCACTATATGCAAAAAATACTATATATAGGAAGGTTTTATTCCTATATATTTATGTATAAGACTTACATTTAGTTTGTATAGCTTCTGTCGGAAACTACTCAAAAAGGGTTTCCACGCCCCCTTTTATCATCCACAATTAAAATGCTATATATCAGACAGTTTTTGTCGTATATGACTAAAATTTAGTAATTTAGTTCGTATGGTTACTTTCGTCAGCTTTATTAAAAATGGGAGTGGTCGCACTGTGCTTACGCCCTTTTTTCAGGGGATAAGCGTGGAGTGAAGCAAAGTGCGCCAGGCATAAACTAAATGAATCTGGAATTTTGGCAGTCGATTTTTTTGAGTACCACATCCCCATTTACCGCCCACAAATCAAATATATTTCAGACGGTTTTTGATGCATTTGGTAATACAATTTGGTAATTAAGTTTGTGTAGTATAAAAATATGGGGTCATTCGTACACAAATTACACAAGCAGTGTTACTGATTACATTTGATGGGCGTTTGCAAATGGGGGCGTGGCAGCAACGTGCCGGGTTTTAGCTAATATTTTTATAAAAATGAACAAAAAATGTACAGTTACAGTTTTTATTTTTTATTTGCGTTCTTTTCTTAGCTTTGTGTCAATTTGACACTGAACGTCGTTTGAGGAATATTTTGAGCACAGCTTGACAACGACATCAATTGGAATTTTTCAATGGTAAAATCTAAATATAGGCATGACTTTTCACATTGAGCAAAAATCTCAAGTGAATTTGAGCTCAAATAAGAAAGATATACAATTTCCTATGTTAAAATAGTGTCAAATTGACACTAAAATCGTTTAAAGATTAAAAATAAAAATTTAACGCAGTTAAATTTAGTGAATATGTTTTGTCTATACCACAGGTTTCTGTTTAATGAGGATAGTGAAAGACTTAATATAAAAATACAAAGTTAAATAAAAAAAAGTTCAATAACTCTTATGATTATTAAATAAAAAAGAGTACTGTACTGTATTAAACAGGATGGTCACCGTAATTATAGTAGAGAATTTTTTTTAGCTAGGACAATTATAATTTGTTGGACACAACTAATATATTCTTATATTGAAAAATAATGTTATTGATAACAGTTTTTAATCATTAAATGGTTCCCTTTAGGTATTAAATTCTTGAAACCAAACACATATAAACAAATTATTTCTCTGCATGTAGTTTTGAATTTTACTTAGCATAAAAACACAATAACTAATTTAATTAAAATGATATAACAAATTTTTTCCATAATATAAAAATGATACTGAAGAAATACTGTAAAAATATAACAATAATATAATATATAATATAATATTATATAATAAAATGAAATTTATATAGATAGTTTATTTAAGTTTTATGCAAAATTTATAAAAAAATGTATGTATTATGTTAAATAAATAAGAAATCTTAAATTTAACCATTTGTGTGGCTGTGTAACAAAACTGTAACAAGCCGGATAAGTTCCTAGTTTGGTGTAATGGACTGCAGGGTCCATTTACACCAAATAAATAATTTTTGCATAACAGTTACAAATTGAAAAGTATGATTCTATGACAGAAAGGGAAAAATAACTGGAGTTTTTTACTTATCATATAAAACTCGTATTCGTAGAAAAATATATGATCAAAAAAATTATATGAAAAACAGAAAACTATAAAGAATAAATACAAAATATTGTTATAAGATCACTACTAAGTAAAGTGCTACAAAAATTGAAAATTTATTGAATTAGCTAAAAATATTCACAATTTACAAAAAAAAAAATGCGAATTTTTGCCAAAAGCGTGTTTATAAATTTTGTTATGTTTTGATTGATATGCTTTCAATTTGGTTTTTCATATTAAAATTACTACCTTTATCAATTTAAATAATACTTTGAAATGAAGAATAAGCATTTGCCCAATAAAGGGTTAAAATAAAACTATCATTTGTTCTAGGAGGTAATTTAAAAAATTTTAGCTTGTCTAAAATCTGTAATTTACAGATACAACACTGTCTTCATGTCTGGTTAGCTTTCAGTTAAAGATATTTAGCTAAAATTTAAACATATATAAAAAGCAAAAGACTGTCTGTGTGATTGGTATAGACTACAAAACTACCCATACAAACATTTGTTTGAACCCCCTAGTTCCAAGGGATGAGCCTTTGGCATGGGTGGATAGGCCCTCTAAAGTTAGTGGGGTCGGTCATACATTTGGACTCGATTGGGGCACTCTAAATGGGTCAAGACGGAATTTTTCAAAATTTGACCCAACGGAAAAGTTGGGGCATTAGAATTCGTTTTAGAGGTATTTTGTTTGTTTCTTATTTTGATCCCTAGAATATGATTTTCACTGAGCAATGGGCGATTTTTAAATCGACCCGCCCTAATCTATACTATTATATAAAAGGAGACTCACGAAATTTTATCCAGAATAAGCTCGGTAACCGCAGAACCGATTTTGATAATTCTTTTTTACTCAATTCCTATGATAATAAAGATTGTTATAGCTTACCAAGGTTTTCAAAAAATGTATTCTTTAATTATTGCAAAATCACGCATTTTATTTGATGCCTACATTCAACCAGCAGCATAATATAACAGCAAACAAAGCTTTCCTCTCTTTGTCGAGAGAGCTTCTCTCAATATAACACGACAGCCATGTTGTGTAGTTAAGCTGAATTCACTGATAACCTTCAGCATGTTTTTGTGTGATTTAAAATAATGTTAATCAAGTTGAGAGCGTGCACAAAAATTTTTCTCTCTGAGCGAAAACTTTATATGAAAAAAACTTTCAAAACATGCTGGACAGGGTTCGGACTTGGAAATTCGTAAATCGCAGTAAATTTTGAAAAAAAACGCAGTAAAACGAACTTTTTCGCAGTAGTTTTTTTGTTTTTTTTTAAATTTACAACCATGTACGTACATTTACTACTAATGTATGAACATTTTATACTAATAACATAATATACACTTAACTATATACTTTATATTTGCATGTTGCAGAAACATATTTCTTACTGATTCAAAATATATTTGCCGAAGACAAATTCAATCACGGTCTTTAAAAATTGGCAAAAACTTATGTAGAACTTTAAAATAATTGTTTTTATTGCAATGACAGCTTCATCTGACAAATTACTTTCTTCTGTTTTAAAGCTTAGACCATAGTATATAGATGTAATGTACAGATGGGCCCTTGAAACTGCATTTTCATAATCAACATCAATGCTCAAGGGAAAGTTGTCTAAAGTGGGACCGGTTTTGATTTTTCATCATAATTTTTCACAATGAAATTTTTTTCGAGAGCCAAATATATCAATGGATTGGCTTATAAAATTACTATCTTTTTGCTAAATACAGTTTTTAGTTTTGTTGGAAAGTTTCATTACATTTTTCCAAAAATCTAAAAGGCTTAAGATCGGCTCCAGAAATTGTTGTCTTCTAACGTGGGACTATCATACATTCAATAAATTCACAGAAAGCGTAAAGTAATTGAAATGAAAACTCCAAATAATAAATATTTTTTTATTCAAAGAAATTTTTTTTCTGCATTTGAACAGAAATCACTTTGAAATCGTGCTAAACCAAAAAAATAATGACAAAATTCACTGCCAAAAATGTTGCAAAAATTTTTTTCTGAAATTTTGTTTCTCCAAGTCCATATGAAAAGTTATGGCGCTTCAAAGCTACACTGGCATTGTCAAAACATTGGTGATGCCTGTGGAAAATATCGGAGAGAATTTCGAGTTCCACTTTAGACAACTCTCCCTTAAATATTTCTAAAATATCACAAAAATAACCATTAAAATGTTTGTAGCTAATAAATCGCAGTAGATTTAGAAAAACCGCAGTGACGCAGTAAAACCATAAATTTTGCTAAGAAGCACAGTAGATCTACTGCAATTGCAGTAAAGTCCGAACACTGATGCTGGATCAGTGAATCCCATGATACAAAGAACTACAGATAAAGTATTGCGCATGTCCGCCATCTTTGCTGTGACGTGCAAGGTGCTCCTTGGTTAAAACGTAGTCATAATTTATTCATAGGGTATAAAGATTTTAAAATGCCTACATTTTCTTATGAAAACTTGTTTTACTGAAATGAAATAAATATTGTTATATAAAGCACATGTTCAAAATAAAGTAAATATATTTTTTAGTTCTGTTTGTGAAGAAAAATTTGCATATTTTGTAGGGGTGCTTTTTCCCTTTTTACCGATTTACACAAAAAGCGGCTACATTGCTTGATGTGCTTGACAGAATTTTGACTGTTTGTTCGTTTTCATTTTGCTATCTTCGTCACTTTTCTACATTTTCTTTTGAATGTATTCATCAAGTGTCACATTTGACGAGCACCGATGACGAGGTGCGCAGTAAATTTTGTTTGTTGCGCCGGGAATACTTTATCTGTAGTTCTTTGTATCATGAGTGAATCCAGCTTTACCTTCAGGGAGATTCTTGCTTTCATACAGTGCTAATTAATTTTCTTTGTTAATGTTTTGAGGGGAGTTGCCATAATTTAGTTATCAGCATTAATTATGTTTTGCAGCCTTGCCAGCCAGCTTTTCCCCACTTGAGATTGTGTTAGTCTATCTATACGAATATATAAAAGCATTGTGACACTGCACGGATGTTTGACAATCACGCAAGAACCACTGAACCGATTAACACGATATAGATATCAAACGATATCCAACTATATCGTAATATGCTATGTTAGATTTGCCACGTCTACTTTCCATGCCCACTTTTTGCCTAAAATGCTATATATCAGACGATTTTGGTCGTATGAGACTAGAATTTGGTAATCTACGTTGTATGGTTACTTTCACTAACTTTACTAAAAATGGGCATGACCTTTCGGGGGATAAGCTTGGAGTAAAGCAAAGCGCACTAGGTTTAAGCTCAATTAAGCTGAAATTCTGGCATTCTATGGTTTTGAGCATGAGATGGTTTAAGTGAAAAAATTTTGCCACACCCCCATTACCTCCCGGAATTGATCAAAAATGTTATATTTCGAACGGTTTTGGTTGTATTAGACTAAAATTTGATAATTTAATTCATACGGCTATTTTCGGCAACTGTGCTAAAAATGGCGAATATATACATTTTTTTTTCCGAACAGCATGAAAATTCGTATATAGCAGTAAGGTGGTCTGCGGCAGGAAAACGTCTGCCAGGCAATACTATACATCAATAAAAATTCTGTATATACTTATCAGAAAATTCTGATCGTCATGCATTGATGTTTCTAACGGAAACGTCTAGCATGTGTTTTGTTCGAAGGTCAATTTACACTTTTACGAATTCATAAAACGATCATAATAAATTCATTGAATTGGGTCAGGACAAATTCTACTATAACTATAACGTTAACTATGTGTATATAGATAAGGAAATAGATTAAAACATAGATTTATGTAAATAACTTTGGAACAGTTTGAAATATTTTAAATATTTATCACAGAATTATTTTTTAAGCTATATTTGAAAATGTTTTTCACATAAATTAGTTTTTAAGCTGTAGCCCATTGCAAAAAATATAACAACATATTAAGCAAATTAGTTTTCATCAAAAACTCATATTGTGGGGGGGGGGGGGGTAGGTGGCCCATGATTTTTAATGATAGAAACTGTTTGTGTCAAAATAGAAAAATTTTTGCAGGTAGATTATGTTATATGAAAGAATAAGGAAAATTAAAATTAAAAAAAAATTTAAATTAAAAAATATGTACAACAAAAGCAACTCTTGGCCTATTGTTTAGTGCAAATTGGATATTTTAGAGGATTTTTTAAAGCAATATAAAACATTCTATTGCTGAGGTAACGGTAAACCTTTTCTTATTTTCCCAATTAACTTAATTTAACTTCCAAACAAAGAAAATTGGATGAAAATCGATTTGAAAATGGCGGAAATGTTTGCTTGCTAAGTCAAAACATGAAATTTCAATCGTTTTTTCTCATTCTGAGGCTTATGAGTTATACTGAGAAAATTTATAGTTTTGAGATATAGCAAGAATTTTAATGTCATAATAACAGGTTTATTAAGGTTTATTAAGGTTTTAAAAATATTAATGTCATAATAAACCTACTTAATATCCGTACAAAATATTTCCGAGAAGAAAAGAAAATTACTGTTAATTTTATTAATTAACGACTGTCCATACAAAAATGCATTGTTAAGCATTGTAAAAGTCTATAGTTTTTGAGATATCGCCAAAAGTTTGATGTCATTATAACGATTTTTTTTAAATTTAAGAAGAATTGTTGTTTGGCCGAAGCCCAATAGCAACAATTAATAACTGAAGAAGGCAGATTAACTACACCAATTTAAGAAGAATATATTTATTTTCAGAATATATGTAAAAAATTACATTTTTGATTACAAATTTTAAAAATTTTTCACCCAAATTTTTTTATAATGCTGTTATGCAGGGCTTTTTCAAAAGTAAAAAAAAAAAGAAGGCCAGGTAAATTTATGTCATCACAATTACCGTTTAAATAAGTTATTCAAATTAAATAAATAATTTCTTAATATACATACCATTTTTTTTTTTCATAATTAAACAAAGCATTTGCATACTTAATAATCACAATAATTTTTATATTTCGGATTTGTTTTAATTTAACTAAATACTTTCATTTTAAGATTTAAAATTTTTACATGGTACTTATTTAATATTTTTATCGCAGGCGAAGCAGCGGGTATTTGCTAGTATATATATAAAAGCAAAACACTGTCTGTGTGATAGGTATAGACTCCAAAACTACTGTATCGATTGAACTGAAGTTATGACAGTTTGTTTCGAGTACGAGATGGTTTAAAAAGAAGTTTTGCTACACACTATTTTACCGCCCACAAATAAAAAAAAAATGCTTTATATAATACGGATTGGGTCGTATTAGACTAAATTTTGGTAATTTAGTCCGTATGGTTACTGTCGACAACTGTACTAAAAATGGTAGTGGCCTCACTATAGTTACGCTCACTTTCCAAGAACTATTATCTCAAAACAAACATAGTTTCTATCCAGCACCTTAAATTCCCCTTGATTAGCAGTGGATTCTTGTGATGCTTGAATTAAAAGTTTACTGTAGAATATGGGAGTGTTTGCTAATCCAACCATTAAAAACAAAAAAATATATTTTTCGATTTAAACACTAAACATTCAGACGTTTACACTGTTCATACTTCTTAAAGCTTTAACAAATTCTTCTGGTACTTTAAATTTTTTTAATTTCATCAGATAATTAAACCTCTGGGTAAAGCATCTCGTATTAAAACAATGTATCTATACATTACATATCATCTCTTAATGATGTCTGTAGACTGCAGGTGGACTGTAAGGCATATATGTATATGTTCACAATGCTTTCACCGCAATAAAATCAGACGCTCAATTTAAACTTTGTATTGCAGCAATTCTGGCTCAACTGTTGACATAAACATAAAAAAAGCAAACAAAGGGAAAAAAAGCGTTAATTTAGACTATTCAAGTTTTTATCCAGACACGTTTTATGCAAGTGTGGCACCACTGATAGCACCACATGTCATCGCATTGCTCTGTTTATGACACGTACACTTCAAGCGTTATTTATTTTATGAACACAACTGGACGCAGTTGATGGGTGTGGAATTTTTGTTGATGGATTTACTGTTTGCTGCAAAGGACGAGAGTAGCAAATTAATTTGATTGTCGCAGTGCACAAAGTTTATGATTGTTTTGCTTTTAGACCAACATTTTAGGAATTTTCTTTAAAAAATCCCAAAAAAAATATTGATGTTTTTTCACTGCAAAAAATTCAAACCGTTGACATACGGTTTTTATGTGCTATAAAAGCCTAATTTGTATGGGTGGCCCCTATCCCACAAATGGTACAAATATGGGATGGATTTGTTTGGAAGAAATGCTAAGTTAAAAAAGATTATAAGAGCAACTAATAAATTTGAACCTTCTAGAAGTTGCCCCCAGGAAGCTTTGAACTGAAGGATTTTTTGTGAGAACATGATATGCCACATAATAAAAATTTTGAAATTTTGAGAAAATGTATTTTTGTATAAAGAAATAGAATTGAACAAGGGAGCTTTTACAAAAAGATTTGATAGAGAAAAGCCGAGCTCTCTTTACTAGATGTTTATAATTCATTAAGTAATGTATCGAGCCAAAAAATAGTTTTTCTAATCATGCGGCTTGTCACGATATTGCAATAATTTTCCATTATTTTCAACACTTTTCTTCATATATTTTGTTTTCTTTTAAGGGCGCACAATCTACACAATCAAATCTTATAGCGTTTTAAGAAAAAAATTTAAAGAAAACTCTACAGGGGTGACTCCTGCGTAGTGATTAACGTTTTTCTTTCCATTTAGCCGCAATTTTATTCTCACGCACTTTGAATTTGTATGGCAATTTTCAATCGGTAAAGCTCATATTTCTACCAAATTGGGCTCCAAATAAAATATATGTGTGTTTTCAAATCTCTTACATACACGCAGAGAAAAAAAACATAGTTTCAACAACCATGTCTTAAGATTATCATAGCATGATTCGGCTTATGATTGATGCTACCATGTTTTTAAACATATAATGTTTAAAAATATGATCATGGTAAAATGATTGCGACGTCTATATTTAGAAAAGGAAATTTTTCTTAGGATCCAAAATATAGTATAATTTTAAGAATAGCGACAACTCTCTTTTTTAATATTTTTTTTTTATTATACGGATCTTAACCTCCTTAATCCAAATCTGAAAAAAATGTCAGGCCGCTCGCAATTGGTTTAGAAGTTATAGGCCTCCAAAGTTGCAAAAATGGCCTACAAATCTTGCTATTATTTTTTTAGTGTTCCGCATTATGGACCACATATCAAAAGAAAGGTAGTGCGAGTACCTTCAACATGGAATCAAACATTAAAATCCATTCATAATTTTTTAAGATATTCCTACTCTTACATTTAAAATTTGTCTGGAAAGCTAGTAGTTTCCCTTTTACGAAAGCACTACACTAAAAATGTTTATATCTTTAAAGGTTATGAATGGTTTGTCATGTTTGATACCTTGTTAAATAGGTACTTTAATTACCTTTCTTATGATACCCATAAAGTGTAGTTTTGTTGAATAATTTAAAAAATTAGCAAGATGTAGGCCATTTTTTCTAGTTTTGGAGGCCTTTAACTTCTGAGCCGATTGCGAGTGGCCTGCAATTTTTATTAGATTTTGAGTTAGGAGGCGAAAATCCATATATCTGCAAAAAAAATTAGAAATTAGAGTTGTTAATTCTAGAAATGTTCCCAAAATATTATTGAAACAATCATAATTCTCTTCTTGGGATGAAAATGGAATGATTGCAACAACAATATTATTAACAGGAGTTTCTTTTTAGGAACCATAAAATTATTTAAACAAAAAAATTTTTTCTTATTTTCAATGCACTCCAATTATTTTTTTTTTCTTTTAAAGCATGTTTTAAGAAGTTTGAAGCCCTGCATTTTTTTCTCTTTTCATTCTTTAGTATAAGGCGATTTATAACACAAGACAATAGTTTAAGAGTTGACAAACGACACAGCACTTAACTAGAAATCGAAAGAACTTATTAGGGCAGTTCACGATCTTGTTGCATCGTTGCAAATGCAAAATAAACAGCTTTTACAAAAACAAAAAGCATGTGTTGCAAAAGCTTTTCAATGCTTTATGTTTTTGTAAAAGCTGTTTATTTTGCATTTGCAACGAAGCAACAAGATCGTGAACTGTCCCATTGTGTTTGAACAGTTTGCAAGAAAACCCTTCACTTCATGGACACGAGGACATTTAATGCCTTGAAGTTCATTATAATTAAAACAATTCCACCAAAACCTCAACACAACTGTAGTTCTATTTATTTTATGTGTCCTGGGCTAGATTTCTTCGTTTCCATGAAGTGAAAGGTTTTCCTGCAAACTGTTCAGACACAATAAGTTCTTTAGATTTAGGGTTATGCACTGTGCACTGGGCACAGGGTTCACCCACCTCTCAATTACACAATTTGTAATTAACAATATTATGCACATCACACTCACTGTATTAATTAATTTAAAGAATAATAACATTTATTAAAAACACACAGCTCTTTGTAGACGTTTATCTGAGAAGCAAGATAAATCAAGCACGCAAAGTGTTTCTTCACTGAGGGAATAAGATTTAATAACTAGCCGATCAAAGAATAGTTCAGAAAAACATTCAAAATTGGATTATGTTTGTCTCTATCATAATATTTACATTTATGATGATTGACAGAACCACAAAATTATTACTTCAACTAATAGTTAAGTCAATCATAATATGGTGACAATAGTATGATTTCAACCATAATGTAATTTTTGGTACCACCATTAGTACATCATGACTTTATTAAGGAAAAAGTTTAGGTTTGCAGGAATAGTACAATCATTTTAGTACAAAAACTATTATTGCGGTAATCATATCTCAACCATGTCTTTTCTCTGCGTGTATTGAAAGGCCCTCCAGTATTTATTAAATTGATAAGGGAAAAATGTCGTTATTTACAAACATTTTGAAAATTGCTTAAAAACAATTTTTCCTCAGCTTGTTAAATTTGGTTTGGAATAAGTTTTTGGTTTTGCTTATATATGTATATAAAACAAAGTCGTGAAATGTGTTTGAAATTCTATAACTCAAGAAAGAAGCGTCCGATTTTCTTTTGGAGTTTTTTGTTGTATTTGTGATTATCAGGACAAGGTTTGTAAAAAAGACATTTTTTGCCACACCCCCTTTCACTGCCCACAAATCAATAAAAATTATATAGTTCAGGCAGTTTTATACACTGAACCAAAAAGGTACACATTATTTATGAATTTTTACTTGCTCAGCGTGAATCGCCTTCATGTATTTTGGACCAATAATCGATTACATGAGTCACATGAACTTTTTAGAAAACCAATGTACAAAATACACATGCAAAAAAAATGAAAACAAGACTATTTCGCAATGGAAAAAATGGTAAGATTAAAAATATAACAGGAAATTTAAAATTTTTAATTTTTATGGTTGCTGGCAACTATATTCGAACGGAACTACTAAGTCGTTCCAACAACATATATATAATTTTACCAAAAGTCTTAATTTTTAAACCAAAATAAAAATTGTGTGTCAAGTCTGTTAATACCATACACCTGAAGAGGTTGGGGTATATTAACATTGTAAGGACGTTTGTATCGTACAAAAGGAGGCGTGGCCGGTATAGAGAATCATATATGTTTTTGATTAGCGTCATTACCAGAGTGAAAAGATATTGCGCAGGTTATTGTTTTAAATCAAATGGAGTTTGATATATATATTTCAGATTTTGCAAGCAGGATTGTGGCGTGTATTGCGAAATTTACACACATTTACAGACAAATTTGCTATAAACGCCTTTAATTTGAGGAAATATGCTGTTTCGTTTATTTTTAGAACTTATTATTTGACTTTATAAGTAATATATCAATCCGATCTGGTAATTGTACATAGAGAGAATCAGCACTGCCAGCCATTTTTTTATATTGGTTGAGAAAGAGAACTTGTAGTTTTAAAGCGGTATTGTTATCTGTCCTTATTTCTTCGCATAAAATTAATCTGTATTATTCATTATTTCAAAACAATATAGCAAAAATAAGGCATTCATTTTCAGCAAGAGAGTAGCCTTCAATACATTAAAAAATTCTGCACCCTTACGGAAAAGTAGAAGTATAATTTTATATTGCCGGCAAATGTAAAATAAAATAAATCGTTAGAATAAATTGTGGCTAACGAATTTGCCGCTTTTTTGAATTTGTTAAAACTAAATGTTTTTACGAATTATTCATTATTAGAATGTAATTTTACTTTTTAATGGCTTAAGCAAATCAAGTGCAAAAATAGTTAACTAGTTTTATAATGGTTTGTTTATACAATTCACGTAATAAAAAATTTACTACTAAGCTTTTTTTAATAAACCGAGGCTAGCCCAAATCGCTTTTACAAATAGAGGCTTTCAAAATCGCCGCTATACTTAATTTTATGGCAAAGCTTTGCCGTCGTCGTTCTGTTAAAAAGTTCATCAACATTTGTATGATGTCTACTCAAATAAAGACAACAGCAGCTGAAAAATGTGAAAATCATTCAATAACTTTTTATTTACAATATATGATTCTCCTGAAGATGTGCGAAAAATTTAAAAAAAAAATTGTAATATATAATAATTCAAAGATAAAATTAAGTTTTTTAATAATTCATTAAATCGCAGACCTAGAACCAAAAAAAATATATACACAACAACGAAACATCTTAAGCTCAATTTATAAAATTAATAAAACATTTTTTGTTTTGCTAGCTATTGCGTTAAACATAAAAAGCTAATTTTATTTTGATAATCTTTTCCATGCACATATAATTTTTTTAATTTTTAAGCTATTACAATCCAGTTTTTATTTTGGATTCAAAGGTACTGCAACTACCTAACCACCTCATTCTATAATATAATTTTTACTTTTCCATACGACATGCATAGGAAAAAATTGTAACTATGGTAAAGGACTCTTTTCTTTTTTGAAAAGAAGGGTTAATCTTTTTTTTCATATATAAATTGTATATTTAAATCTAAGTCAACGAAATTCTTTCATTTAAAGATTTAAAATTTTTTTAAATGGTATTTAAATGGTATTTAATATTTTTACCGAAGGCGAAGCAGCTGGTATTTACTAGTAAAAATAAATTATATTTTATTTTTTTAATGTTATTATTGAAATCCTTAACTGTAGAAAAAAATTTTTATTTTTATTTAAGTAACTACTATTTTTTAAGTTTTACATTCAAAGTGGACACAAAAAAAAAGTGTGTTGCTGGGCCGAATGATTACAGCACTGGAAGTCATCTGAAACAAAAAGATTAAATAGAGTATTGTTTTGTATGCTTGACTTTCTGGCAGGTAGTAGATTTAAAGATTTTTATTAAAAAATAACAAAATTGCGGACTTCTTAATAATATAAATTTAAAAGAATCCCATATTTTTTGTGGAAAATCAGAGAAAAAAATTATTAAAATGTACAATTATACTACCTAAGAGGACTATTGACGTGTAGAATAACGTATACAAATTTTAGTTCAATCAGAAAAACTCTATTTCGAGAAAAAGGCTTTTAACATTTTAACAACATACGTGCGCACTTATGAGGCGCTCTCGACTATATCCTAAGAATTCGTTAATATTTTTAATGTTGGCCTGAAATTTTACTCTCAATATATTGTATTTTGGATATGAATTAAAAAAAATCTATTTTCTGAAAGTCGAGCACCACACTACATTCTTAATAAATTATTTTAAATTTTTTACAAAAAAACTTATAAAGAATAGTGGCTAAATCAACTTATTACTTGAATTGTATACCAAACAAAATCTAACATCATGTTTATGCTTTTATGTGCCATCCCAACCTTCTTCCGAAACATGTAAATTTTCTAAAAAACAAAAAATCTTTGTACAACAAAAGACATCCGACCAACAAACAACGAAGTGAGTATTATAAACTTTTTCTTTTGCTTAACCAGCAACTTTGAATAGAATTAATGACACGCAAGTCCTGAGCAAACAGATTTCCTTTCCTTTTTGAATATTTGACGAGTCGACAAACACCAATACAAACACACAAATAAACAAAAACAACAACACCAGAGTTTGTGCGTCTAAAATGTTGGAACTCTTGCGTTTGTTGCAATTTATTGAAAGAACGACTTTGCTGGGGCAGAGATGTTAAGCCTAGACTGACTGCTCATATTACGTCAAACGTATCTACGGAATCTTTTCATACGATCTAAGAAAATGTACAACAATATATGGTGTGGAAATCCTTGCTTTAAATAATGGCGACCAAATGAATGTGGGCTTCTATTATAAACGTAGGTATAGTAGCTTTGAATGTTATACTTATATTTAGACAGGCGTTGCTGGGTTGAGAACTTTGCATGGGTACGATAATGCGAAAGGAGCACTAACAAGTGCCCAGAGTTGCCATGCCAATGAAATATACTTTTCAATTTTAAGTTCGATCTATTGCAATTTAATGTGTGGCAGCCCTTTAATCTTTAATCCTCACAGTCACACGCTGGTTGTCGCTAATCTTTTTACTCGTTATTTGCTGGATTAAATGAAACATACCCACTCAAAAATTGCGGGTGATTTTTTTATATTGCAAAAGAAGAACGCAATGCTTATGTTTGCAAGGATGTTGTTGATATAAGCTTCTTGCAAAAAAAAATCAGAATACACCCCTTCATTTAAACACTCCATTAATATTTAAATGCGAATAAATACTTCTTGGAAAATCGTAAATTTTGTATTTGTTGCTAAGCAAAACTCGCCCCAGTTGCTGCAGATGACATCAGCGTTGTTAAAGTGCTAAAGTTATATATTTTTATTAGGCTCTGCCGCTGGATATATGAGCTCAGTGGGAGGTCCAGGCACACAACTTACATAATTTCCGTCACATCAAGTAGCACATCAATGACATTCACGACCCCACACAATACTAAATCCTGTCACGTGGTTTAAGGCATCAACTCAAAATTGAGCTTAGAATTTTTACTATTAAAAAAGGGAAGAAAATATTGATCTGGGATAAAAAAATCTGTCCATTAAACTTTTATCCTTATATTTTTTTATTTTAAATAACTTTTATCGATGGAAAAGTTATAGCTAGGTCGCATAAGGGGGCGGCTTTATTTTGAAGCCAACTAAAATTATTTTATTTTACAACTTTTTTTGTTTCAATTGCTATTAAAACTCGGTCTAGAAATTTATTGGTTCTTGTTTGTAAAATTGTAACTAAAATAACTTTTGTATATTTAATAATTAAGTAATAATCATCAAAAAAGTTTCATTCTTACTAATTTAAGAAAATTCACTTGGACGTATTTTTAAATCCTTCGATTCGGGAACCTTCCGAAAGTGGTAAGTTGCAGTATGAGGTCTGGCAGGACCTTATATAAAATGTATGGCCAGGTTTTTTTGTGTCTATGTTTATGACTGTATAATATACAACTAGCTGAAACACGGTGCATTGCTGCCACGCCCCCTTTGACCAACACCATATACTGTTATCAGTGAAACTGCATGTGTCAATTAAGTCTAAATATTGAATTCCGAGGCTTTGCGGCTTATAACCCCAAAGCTTTACCACGCCCAATTCTTAAACGCCCATAAAATATTATCAGTGAAACGGCACGTATAAGTTGTGGTTGAATAACAAATTCCGAAGCTGTGCGATTAGCCATGACTAGCCGAACGCACCCTAAAAATGCAAATTTTGTTTTCGCATACCGGGCCATACAAATTCCATACATTTTAAATGAGGTCTGGCCAGACCTCATACTGGTGCATTCACGAAGCGAGATAAAAGGAAAAATTTATCAATACTAAATCCATTTGTTTGGGATTTTTCCTTGTTTCATTGTGTTCTTCTCGTCGAACTTAAAAATTCGTTCAACTATTCCGCTCTCCACTGTCATAAAAAAAGTTGCATACCTTCAAAAAGTTGAAAGGTCTGGCCAGACCTCATACTGAATCTGGGGGTTAAATGATAACATTAACATTAACATTAATAAACAATTTAAAAGTATTGTTTCCGTTGCTTCTGGCAACAATGACTCATGGTCAAGTAAGCTACTATAATTTGAACTATATGTTACTATATATATGTAAGTATAGCCTACAAGCTCTCAGTTGTATTTCTGTTCCAATGTTTTTAAACATTTCTTTCAGGCGCCTGTTACACGTTCAATATGTATTGAACGCGATGTAGTGTCACAATACTTAATGAACTTTTAGCATACAATATTGAAGGATCGTGATCCAATATCATAAAATATTTAAATATTTTGAAATTAGGATCTCGGATCGCAAAGACATTTCTGCAGAAGACATTTAAAAAACTATATTTTTGACATGACTTAATCCAAATAAACTACAGGGTCCGCCATCTAACTTTTTTCAACTAGTGCTTATTTCGTGACTGGTAACACTTAGCTCATGTGTGATTTGACAAATAATTAGTTTTATTCTTCCGCTGAACGAATATGGTTGTGTATACGCTTGAACAACGCTGGGAAATATTGCGACATTACTTTGAAAATCATGGTGATGTTGCAGAATGTGTGCGAAAATTGCGTACGGATTTTGGAAGAAGAGAAGCACCGTCAGCTCCGTATGTTCGTTATCTTGTAAAAAAAGTGAAAGAAACTGGCATCCTCATCGATAAACCAAAGCGTGAAAAGCCAAAAGCAGTGCGTACACCCGAGAATATTGCTGCTGTGGCAGAAAGTGTGCGTGAAGCGCCATCAACATCATTTCACCGTCGTTCTCAACAATTGAACATTTCGGAGACATCATTGAGACGAATTTTGCATAAATACCTTGGTATGACGCCATACAAAGTCCAATTGGTTCAGGAGTTAAAGCCAACAGACCATCCAATGCGTTTTCGCTTCGCTAAGTGGGCCTGCGATCGACTTACAGAAGATGCCGATTTGGCCAAAAAAATCATCTTTTCAGATGAAGCTCATTTTGATCTTGGCGGGTATGTAAACAAGCAAAATTGTCGCATTTAGGGCACAGAAAACCCGCACGCATACATTGAAAAGCCGCTGCACCCAAAACGAGTCACTGTTTGGTGCGGATTTCGGTCCAGAGGAATAATTGGTCCATTTTTCTTCGAAAATGAGCAAGGAGTGGCCGTTACAGTCAATGGCGATCGTTATCGGGCCATGTTGAACGAACTTTTGTTCACAAAATTTGAAGAGGAGGATATTGGCAACATTTGGTTTCAACAGGACGGCGCTACGTGCCACACAGCTGAAGCTACACTCGATGTTTTGCGCCCCGTTTTTGAAGATCGCATTATCAGCCACAGAGCTGATGTCGTTTGGCCACTTCGGAGCTGCGATTTGACACCGTTGGACTATTATTTGTGGGGTGCTCTCAAAGAATAGTGTTACGTCGACAAGCCAGAGACAATTGACGCTTTAAAGGACAATATTCGTGAAGTTATTGGTGAAATACAGCTGCACACAATCGATAATGCGCTTAAAAATTGGACCGATCGTGTAGGCTACTGCATGGCCAGCCGAGGCAGCCATTTGAATGAAATTATTTTTCATTATTAACCGGAAGGATTGTACTTTCAAATAAAAAAAGAAATTTGAGTAAATATCCAGTAGTTTTTTTATGAAATTTTAAAAAAAAAGTTATTTGGCGGACCCTGTATATTAAAATAGGTAACCATAGATAGTTTTGTAGCAGATACTTTTTTAATAATATGTTTTTATTTCATTTTTTGTAGTGCTTATAATAACTCAATATTTCAACTGGAAAAACACAAAAATTTTCTTAGTTTGATGGAAAAAATAAAAAAATATTTAAAAATATGTGCTTTTTTCCTTATCTGAAAACAAATTTGTAGCTTTATGAAATAAAAAATGAATACCATATTTTATCATCGAATATGATACATTTTTATATTTTTTGTGTAAGCTTTCAATTAAAAACTTTTCAATTACTCTGAGTTTGCTTTCATGAAGACTATCAACTAATTTTGCGGCATTTGAAGAATTAGTAAAAATAACGAGATACATGTACAATGTTTTTGATTTGTACATATTGTTTTGTACATATGTACAGGGTGGCTGATGAATATTGCTACATTAAGAAACTCAAATAACTTTTTTTTCAGTGTATGGAATTCATTTTTCTTTTATTCGTATTAAAGATCATACAATTTTAGTAAATATAGCTTAATTAGTTTTAAAAATAATGGAATTTAAATGCCCCCCCCCTGCTCGTTGATGCATGTACGGCATCTTACCAAAAAGTTGTTCTTAAAAAAATTATTGCCTGGAGAGTTGAGACAGGAATAACCGCAATTGTTTCTCGAATGGATTGCTTTAGTTAATTCAAATTTGTTGGTTTTGCTTTGTAGACCTCCTGTTTGCAATAACCCCACAAGAAAAAGTCAGGTGCAGTAAGGTCAGGCGACCTGGGGGGCCAACGGAATGTGGAGTTTCTGGATATCAGCTTATTGGGAAATTTTTGTCGCAGTTCTGTCATAACAAGCCGGGCTATGTAAGAAGTTGCACCATCTTGCTGAAACTACACAGAGTTTAAAGAAATTCTCATTCGGCGTAATTCTGGATAAAAAAACTCTCTCAACATGCTGAAGTAACGGTATCCAGTAACAGTAACGGTGTGACCGTTTTCTTCGAAGAAGTAGGGCCCGACAATGTAGCGTAATGAAACTGCGCACCACACTGTGACACGAAGTGGATGCAATTCCGTCTCATGGAGCATCTGTGGGTTGGAAGCACTTCATATTTGACAATTTTGTTTGTTTATGTTGCCGTTTAAATCGAAATGGGCCTCGTCAGACATGAAAAGACAGTTCAACATGTTTCCGTCCTCTTCCACCATTTGAAGCATCTTCTGGCAAAATTCCAACCGAATCGGGAAGTCTGCTGCGTTCAGTTTGTTGGCCATTTGAATTTTATATGGGAATAAGTCCAAATCTTTGTGCATAATTGACTGCAATGACTGTCTGCTTATACCCATTTGGACAGATAAGCTTCTTGTCGAAACTCTTGTTTTGTTTTGTATGGCAGCAGCTACAGCAGCGATTGTTTCCTCCGTCCGAACTGAATTGTTTCGATGGTAAGGTCTTCTGTTAACTGTCCCATGCTCGGCAAAATTGTTAACAAGTCTCATTATGGTCCATCTGCTCGGAGGATTGCCGCCAAACGTGCGCCTATACTCTCTTTGCACCGAAACTACGGACTCCTGGGCGTGATAGCGGCGGACAATCCAAATTCTTGTTTCGGTGTCCCAGTTATCCATTTTTGTTAGATCTAAAAATCAATCTGCAAAATAAAAAAAAAGAAAAAGAGATTCATTAAATTGAAAAAAAGTTATCTAATTTTTTTTGGTAGCGACTTTCATCAGCAACCCTGTATTTGATAACTATGACTGGTATTACGTAACAAGCGGTGTGCACAGGATTCGGGTACATGTCAGTGATGTTGTGAAATTTTTTGATTTGCCAATAGGTGTGGTTTATTTACTTTATTATTGGTTTTATTATCTAAACAGCTATAAGTTCATATTCAAATTTTAAGAAGTAAAGTTGCTTAATTTTTTTTTAAACCATTCGTATCGAAAGTATGGGGATGTCAATTTTTATGAGAATTGAATAAAAACTACAATGAATAATTCGAAAGCGATAGAATAAAACTACAAAAGAAAAACGCAATTTTCGCTCAATATTTGTAGCTTGCCAATAAGTGTAATTTTGTGTTATTCTGAGTTCAATTGGCGAAGCTATCGCATGTCAAAGTGAGGAGACAAAAACAAAATTGAATAAATCCTGTTTTCCGATTTGGTACATCGCTAAATACTGTTATATAATGCTTTTTCAACCGATCTCAATATTAATTTCATCAATCTATAGCTTATAAATAAACTATAAAATGTGAATTTAGATTTGTTGTCAAAACTTTTATTATATTATTAAATGTTTGAACACAAATGACCGAGAACTGAACCTATGGGTTTTATGCCGACTCTGAACGGCTTACGTTCTCGAGAAGCTTAACGTGGTAGTTTTTGCTTTATGAGGTTTGCCATTGTCTGCAGGGGGGGGGGGGCAACCGAACAGAAATATTAATTCAATTGAAAAAAAGACACAGTTTCGATATTATCGTAAGTATTGACGTAGAATTCCTTTTTATGCAGTAATAGAGAAAAATTCTTTTTTACTTTATATTTTTTAAAACTATTTTAAAGCATTTTACCTTCTAAATAAA
Source organism: Dichetophora obliterata (assembly GCA_963920525.1). Lineage (NCBI taxonomy): Eukaryota > Metazoa > Arthropoda > Insecta > Diptera > Sciomyzidae > Dichetophora > Dichetophora obliterata. Next base: position 51,715,486 of record OY986438.1, on the reverse strand, counting down.
AATTATTCAAAAACAAACTCGTTGTTGTAGTCCTTCTTCGAACTTACCTGATCTAAAAAGCTCGCAATTAAATTCATGTAAAAATTTGTTTTGTTTTATAAAAAGTTTTCGTTTGATATTTTTGGTGATGAATTTGTTGTTCTTGTTCATTTGTTTTGTTGGTTAAAACTAAATGTAGTTCAAAGTTATGTTTAATTAATGGAAATGAATATGGGTACATTTGAATTAATTATTTTTCCTGTAGTAAAGAGCATATACATATGTGTATATTTTAAAAGTAATTTAAAATTAAAATTTTAGTTAACAAAATAAATTTTTAATATGGAAAAAATATATTGCATAATATAAATAATTTTAATTTATTATGGTATTTAAAAAATTATTGGTGTTGATGAAATCAACAAAAATGTTTTGTTCTTTTAACACTTTTTTGTTGCAAAACAAGTGGTTAAAATTGTCCAAGTTTCTGTGCGCGCGTTTTAGTTGACATAGTAAATGCAACACGCGCACATAAACTCGGTCAACTTTTGAACACTTTGATTCTTTAATTAATTGAGCAACAATGCAACACGCGCACAGAAACTCGGTCAACTTTGATTCTTTAATTAATTGAGCAACACCTGAGTTGCAATAAATACTTGTTAACCAATAATTACGATGTGGGTCATCCACAGTTTGGGAAACATACACGCTTACCCAAACTGCTTAGCTAAACATAAGTTTGTTATATAAAGTTTTACTTTTAGCTTTTTCAGTTGTTAATAAACAAACAGTGACTTTTTACACCCACTTTAAGTACGTTTATAATCAAAAATAAAACGGGAGTTTTATTCATTGGTCCTTCGAGAAAAGTTGAACCACGACCACCAGAGTCCTAGTAAAAAAAAAGAGTAAATTAAACAGAAGTCTAAAAAACATTTTTTGACCACAACATATTTTTGGCGTTAATCACGGCCGACAGTGATTAAAGCGTACCGAGGCTTAGACATCGGAATAGTGTTAAATAAAAAAAAATATATATAAATCATTATACAAACAAAAAGTGAACCATTCTAACATGGCAGAAGAGGAGTTTAAGGAGTTGGTACAAAGCCAACTTAAAATAGAGACAGAAATTCAGCAGATCTGGGTGAATTTCAAAAAAGATTCAACAAGCATGTGCTCCATGCAGTATTTTGTACAACGTTTGGAAAATTTGCGAGACAAATGGACAGATTTCCAAATAAACAATGGAAGGCTTGGTGATTTGGTAAATGTGGATCCACAACATGACTACTTCACAAAAAAAAAATCTTTGAGAAGATTGAAAACAAATGTGAAGAAATTCAAGCCAAATTCAGAAGCGAGCTAAAACAACTACAGGAAAAGGGAAGCAGGTCCGAATCAGAAGGAGGTGAACTTTCTAATCAGCATTCTTCAGCGGTCGCAGCATTCAAAAACAAAGACGAAGCCAGCAAGAGTGCCAGTGAAGGTATTAAATTAGACTGCAATAACATGACAGCCAGGCGATTGGAGTTATTAAAGTTGAATTTGGTCAGAATCAAAGAAAGCATCGACTTATCCAAGAGCAATGTGGCGCTGGAGTTTAAAGCCGAACAACTTAGTGCGTGTTGGGCTGTAATTACCAAAATCAACGAGGAAATCATGGTCTCCAAAGAAGACGACGACCAAAACGAATTTTACAATCTGGAAAAAATATTTGAGGAGACGTATATTCAGCTACAAGAAGAGCTAAATATACGCAAAAAGGAAGCAGCACCAGAAGCTAAACCATCAACTGCAAGAACTCTTAAGCTGCCAACCCTAAACTTGCCAGTATTCAATGGGAGATATGAAGAGTGGACGCCGTTTTGGGAATTATTTGAGCGACTAGTTCTTCAAAACAAGGAACAAGAACATCGAAAGAATGCAATGCCTAAAGAGTAGCGTTCGTGGAGAAGCCGCGAGGCTTATGAATCATTTGACAACGACCTCTAGCAACAATTTCGCAGCAGTTGAATTATTGACCAAGAGGTATCAAAATCCTGCAGCATTAGTAAACAATTTTATCAAGAAATTGCTTAACTTGAAGGCTGTAAGAACTGAAAATGCTTATGATCTGAAAACGATAATAGATTCTACAAGAGAAATATTATATGGCATCAGCAACTTGGGTGTAGACACATCATCGTGGGACCCACTTATAATACAACTATTGCTTCCAAAACTGGATTGTGAAACAAGAAAATTGTATCAACAGTCAAGAGGAGCCTCAACTGCAGTTCCAGAATTAAAAGAGCTTTTCGAGTTTATAGAAGGCAGATTTAGAGGCCTAGAAAACGGAAGAGAAGTTCTGCGAGATCTTAATCGAGACAAAACCGGTTTTCACTCACCATCAGCAAGCACTAAAAGCCACGTAACAGTAGTTTCTTCTGCATGCCCTGTGTGTAATAATAACCATCAAATCTGAAACTGAAACCATCAAAACTGAAAAACTTGCAAGAAGTCTCAAAGTTCCAACGATAAATTACAAAACTCAGGTGAATGGCATCAATGGTCAGTCAACACAAGTTATTGCCAAGTGCTCGTTGCGAATACTGTCAATTCACAATGACAAAAAGGGTTGTCACATCGAAGCAATCATAATGCCAAGCATTACATCAAAAATGCCCAGCAAAGAGTTCAAGCCAGAGCAATGGTCGCACATAGACGGCTTACAACTAGCAGATCCTTGGTATTCTGAGCCAAAAGAAATTCAATTGCTGATTGGGTCGGATGTGTTTCCGGAAATCATAGGCCAAGGATTGCTCAAGGGTCCAAAAAATACGCCAATGGCTCAAAACACGATATTTGGATGGATTTTATCAGGACCTTTGACAACATCATCAGAACAGAAAATACGCAAGCAACCATTAAATGAAGTCACATCATGTGTCAACGTATACAACAATGATGAAATGCTGAAAAAATTCTTGGAGCTAGAAGAAGTTCCGAATGCCGATTTAAGAACAAATGATGAGAAACAGTGTGAGTTGCACTACAATTCCACTCACTCTCGAGATGAAATAGGGCGATATGTTGTGAGATTACCATTACTTGACAATCGATCAAATCTTGGGGACTCAAAAAGGATGGCATTAAAACGATTTTTTTTGCTAGAACAAAGATTGGCAAAAAACCCTACGTTGCGTCAAGAATACACCGAGTTCATCCAGGAATACATTAAACTCGGTCACATGGAAGAAGTGTCGGCAGTCACACACGCGAAAACTTATTATTTGCCACATCATGCGGTCATAAAAGAAGACAGTACGACGACAAAACTTAGAGTAGTTTTCAATGCATCCGCAAAAACTACCTCAGGAGAATCATTAAATAGTATAATGATGATAGGTCCTACTCTTCAAAAAAACTTATTAACGTTATTACTTCAGTGGAGGACATTTCCAGTAGCTTTCACAGCCGACATAGAAAAAAATGTATCGGCAAATACGAATCCATGAAGACGATAAGGACCTCCAGCGTATTTTATGGAGAGAAGACAACAAGAAACCAATTAAGGAATACCGATTGAACACTGTTACTTATGGCACAGCATCCACTCCGTATCTCGCTATCAAGAAAATGATAACATTAGCAGAAGACGAAAAAATAAATTACCCATTAGCATATGAAACTGTAACTAATGGATTCTATGTGGATGATTGTTTAGGAGGCTCGAACTCTATAGAAGAAGGTAAAGAAATACAACAACAACTGATACAAATGCTAAGAAAAGGCGGTTTCAAACTTCGAAAGTGGTCATCAAATAAGCCAGAGCTGTTACAAATTATACCAAAGGAAGACATAGAAACAGACCTAGATATGGAGCTTAGCAAGGATCAGACAATAAAAATTTAAGGAATAAAATGGTGTCCTAAAACTGATCACTTTGAATTCAAAATCAATACAGCATCCTTCAGTACCAAAATTACGAAAAGGGCTGTGCTGAGTGATGCTGGGAAACTATTTGATCCTTTTGGTTGGCTGTCACCAGTTACAATAAAGGAAAAAATTTTTATTCAAAAACTTTGGATTCAAGGCAATGGATGAGATGAACAGCTTCCAGCTAATTTACAAGCAGAATGGCATGAATTCAAATCACGTTTACCAACCGTTCAGAGCATCAAGATAAAAAGATGGACTCAGCAGTCAACAGATAGCATAATCGAACTACATGGGCTTGCAGACGCATCTGAAAGAGCGTACGCAGCTGTTGTATATGCAAAGGTTACCAATAAGAACAACATATCAATATCATTGCTTGCATCAAAAACAAAAGTAGCGCCAGTAAAGCAGATATCACTGGCCAGGCTGGAATTATGTGCAGCTGTTCTTCTGACAAAACTAATAAACTATATCCAGAACGGAACTTCAACTAAATACGAAAGAGTTTTTGCATGGTCAGACTCAAAAATTGTGCTTAATTGGCTTAAGCAACATCCTGTAAAATGGACCACATTTGTTGCAAATCGAGTGTCACTCATACAAGAAAATTTTAAAGGACAATTTCGATTTGTTTCTGGATCTGAAAACCCAGCATATATTCCATCAAGAGGTGTATTTGGAGATAGTCTTATCTCAAATTCATTGTGGTGGAATGGACCACATTGGCTTAAAGATAATGATTAAAATTGGCCTAAGGATAAAACTATAATCGACATAAGCCAAGTTCCAGAAGTTCGAAATTCATTGACATGCACGGTGGCACAACTTAAGAATGAAGACAAAGAAATAACGAATCGATTTTCATCACTTCGCTTACTTCTTCGAGTAACAGCTTATTGTTTAAGGTTTATCAATAATTGTGTCAAAGTAGGAGAAAAACGTATTGGACATATAACCGGGGAAGAAATAAATGCTGCAGAAAAGGCACTTGTTAGGCGTGCGCAACAAGTGTTCGAAGAAGATATCAAAAATCTAAAATTACAAAAAGATTTGTCAAAAAATAATAAAATTTATTCTTTGCATCCATTTGTTGATAATGAAGACTTGTTACGTTGGAGGCAGGTTGGAGGCAAGTTGGAGCACACAAATCTGTCAATGAATCAAAAACATCCAATAATATTGCATCATTCAAACCATCTAGCAAAACTTATTATTCAACAAGCACATATTGACACATTGCATGGGGGTGCAAAGTTAACTCTCAATCACGTACGAAATAAATTTTGGATTCTTCGCGGAACAATTGTAGTAAAGGCGCACATCAGAAAATGCATGAAATGTTTCCGGTACAACGCCAAAGGACAAGTTCAATTGATGGGGCAGTTACCAGCACCTCGAGTAAATTTTTCAAGGCCATTCACTCATTGCGGCGTTGACTACGCAGGACCTTTACTCATTAAATGTTCGCAATTTCGTGGAATAAAATTGCATAAGGCATACATAGCAATATTTGTCTGCTTTGCGACAAAAGCAGTTCATATAGAACTAACTTCTGATCTTACAACACAAGGATTCCTGGCAGCCCTCAGACGAATGATAAGTAGGCGTGGATCAGTTCACCATATATACAGTGATAATGGAACCAACTTCGTAGGAGCGAATAATATTATACAGACTGTGCAGCTACAGAAAAGTCTTGCAGAAACTGGTATTCAATGGCACTTCATTCCACCTGGATCACCACATTTTGGTGGATTATGGAAATCAGGAGTGAGATCTATTAAACATCACCTAATTAGGGTTATAGGTGATCAAAAATTAACATATGAAGAAGTGAACACTGTTTTGGTTCAAATAGAAGGATGTCTAAATTCACGTCCACTATGTCCATTATCTGATAACATTGAAGATCTCAACGCATTAACACTAGGACATTTTATTGTGGGCTCCTCCTTGATGACAAAAACACATGACAGCATCTTCAATTTTGCAGACAGTACTTTAAAGCGGTGGAAAATGGTTCAAAAAATCAAACAGGATATTTGCAAACGTTGGTATGAAGAATACTTAAAAAGCATACAACAGCAAAGATTCAAGTGGACTAAACAAACATCAAATTTAGAAGTTGGTCAATTAGTCCTTGTAAAAGATGAGGCAATGGTTTCATCAAAATGGCCACTGGGCAGAATCATCGAAATTCATAAAGGCACAAATGGGCTTGCTCGAGTTGCAACAGTTAAAACGCAAAAAACTATACTCAAACGAGCGATACAAAAAATTTGTTTGCTACCAATTGATGACAACTTTAAAATAGAACAAGGATGCCAACCAACAACTCAAGATATGTCTCATGGTTCAGTTACTCCCAGTGAGGCCGGAAAGTATCTGAAAGATAAAAAAACTACGTCGATTACAGTAACATCAACATTATCAACGGTTATGATAGTACTGCTGTTGATCTCCAACTTCAGTTCATTGCATGCCAGCTACACCATAACACACCCTGGACCTGGGCTATTCATAGAAAACCTAGGAGCAGCGAAAGTTCAACGCGGAATCCTTCGCACGAGGTCTTTATTCCCAATCAACGACATTATACAAGACAAGAAAAATCTGAATCGAACAAAGGAACAAATGGCAAGCTTGTGTAATAAGGCAAAAGGATTGACTAGTGACAGTCAGTGTGATGAATTAGTACATCACTTAAATGAGGAATGGGTCAAGATATTTGAAATTTTTAGGCGTTTGAATACAGGCCATCAAAGACAAAAAAGAGGACTTGTTATGACAGCATTATTTGGAGTAAATGACGAAGTGTACCATGACATCGAATCATTAGATCAAAATCAAAAGACTTTAATGAAATCTACAAAAAGCAACACCAAACTTATGTTATCTACGTTAGCTGCAGTAGATGAGACAGAAGCCAGAATCGCAACGAAAATCAACAAATTTACAAAAAAATTAAATGAAGGCATGCAAGCTATAAATCAAATGCAAGCCTGGTATAAAATCAGCGATGACAATAACATAAATATTCATCTAATAAATACATATCTTATAGCAAGCAGTTATATGAAAGAAATTGAAGACAAGTACACCAAGTTATTAAACGCTTATCTAAAGCGTAGTCATTTGTATGAGTTCTTATCACACCAAAAGATCCACGAAATAACAACATATTGTACCAAAACATTGGGTCCAGAATTGGAAATCAGTCCAGAACCACTCGATAAGTTGGAATTTTTCATAAACACTAACGGATATAGTTATATCTGGATATTTTGTAATCACGGATGCAGAAAATTATGAGGTGATTAAGGTTAATACAGTACCAGAACGAGTAAAGTGAAACGTCTTCCAAGAAGTAAAATTGACCTCATCCACTTTTGGAGTCAATTATAATCTGAACCGGTACTTTGAGTCGTCGCTAGAGGACATTCAAAGGCATCCAAATGGAATGAAACCATTCGAATTCTTCAACCATCCATATTCTTCAAGATATATGAAGCCGAAAATTGCATAGTACAGCAGTAATACAAAAGACTAACTTTCAAAAAATGTGCGACAAGACTACTCAATTTAGAAAGCACAATTTGGAAGGAGCTGTGGACCTCGAATGCTTGGATGTTTGTTACACCTATCCAGACCACTGTATTTGTGAACTGTGGTAACAAGAGAGAAGAAGTTTTTCTTAACGAGACAGGAATAATACACGTCACGCCGGATTGTACTATTCAATCACGATCGATAAGGCTGGAAGCAACCCTAACAAAGGACATTCAAGTTGTAACTCACTATACAAAGTCTATGGCCGTCGTCAACACAACAATCAACAATCACACAATGCTTCAAATTTCTAATGAGACAGTAATTCCGTTATCTGACGATTTAGCAACAGTGTTTCATCTTAAGGAAAGAATTGCTACAGACGCATTAAATGAACTTCATGAAACAAACTGGAAGAGGATATGGAACCATCAATCTTGGACAACTGGAATAACATCTACACTCACAACGATATTCATCATTTTTGTGATACTAAAACTTATTCAAATCCTAATTCAGCGTAAAAAATCAACCAAGTTCAGCAACAACATTGAGCTACGGAACATGAAAAGCAACGATAACCCGGCATTTGAAGTTACCTGGTAAATCATACATCTTCCTGGGATGCGGCAAAATGTTGATGAAATCAACAAAAATGTTTTGTTCTTTTAACACTTTTTTATTGCAAAACAAGTGGTTAAAATTGTCCAAGTTTCTGTGCGCGCGTTTTAGTTGACATAGTAAATGCAACACACGCACATGAACTCGGTCAACTTTTGAACACTTTGATTCTTTAATTAATTGAGCAACAATGCAACACGCGCACATAAACTCGGTCAACTTTGATTCTTTAATTAATTGAGCAACACCTGAGTTGCAATTAATACTTGTTAACCAATAATTACGATGTGGGTCATCCACAGTTTGGGAAACATACACGCTTACCCAAACTGCTTAGCTAAACATAAGTTTGTTATATAAAGTTTTACTTTTAGCTTTTTCAGTTGTTAATAAACAAACAGTGACTTTTTACACCCACTTTAAGTACGTTTATAATCAAAAATAAAACGGGAGTTTTATTCAATTGGAGTTTTTAAAGCACAACGCATGCGCAAATTTGCGTAGTAGTATATATGCTGCCTCTGTAGTATGTATCTACACACATCTGTATTTGCTATTGTATTTATCTTGCTGAAAATAAACATTCGTTTTATTCGTACTACAACTCATGGCAGATAACCAGGTAGGGCCGACTCGGAGAGAAATGAAGTAGAAAGCAGAGAAAAGCGAGCTAGTTGTCAAAATCAGCTGTTCATATCGAGTAAAAATTAAGATCATCTAAAAAAAATTTCAGCTAGCTGAACCAACAACAATTACCAAGCAAATCTAAAACAACGACGCACAGAGAAGAGCAAGATCACAGCGGTTGAATAGCGTTTAAGGGGATGAAACGAATCATCCACAGAAAATAAACAGAACTTTGCTTACTATGTCCCGCTTTTCACTCGTCACACACGAAAATTCTCGAGCTTGCGGCGAAAGCAATTATTGCTCTGAGAGCAATAATTCTCTTGCTCTGGTAGCAAGATCTCTTTGTCCCGCTTTTCACTCGGCAATAATTGCCTTTACCGTAAGCAGTTTGTGGATTATTCGCCCGCATGAGGGGGTTTGCGAAAGCAATTATTGCTCATAGAATTGCCGAGCGAATGGCCCTTTGCAGCGCATGCAGAACCAAAACAACAATATCAGCAGCTAGTAGCAATGTTGCCAGTTGTTCTTGTCTTTTTCCCTTCTATTTTTCATCCGTTCGCCAAAAAACTCTAAAATATGCATTGAATCTTGTATTGAAATCAATGTAGTGCAGTTGAGTTTCCGTTTATTGTTGCAGCTTAATAAAAACTATTTTAAGAAAAGGTTACAATTGTTTAACAACAAATAAAACTAATATACAACTTAAAGTTTTCTACATGACCTTGGTATTTATTATGTTGACTTTCTATGATTTAAATACAATTTCTAAATGTTTGATAGCTTAAATCATTCTTGAATTTAAATACAAATTCTAGTTGTTTGATATTTTAAAATCGTTTATTGAGCTTTAGGTCAGGTTAGAACAATTAATTGCTTTAACTAGTTAATCAATCAGCTAACTAATTAATCAGCTGGTGACGTTTTCCTTTTCATATTGAAAATGTTGTTGTTGTTGTTTCTTTGGAAAAATTTCGTTAGATCAATTAATTGTTCTAACCTGACCCAAAGCTCAATAAACGATTTCAAAGTATCAAACAACTAGAATTTGTATTTAAGATCTAGAATGATTTAATCTATCAAACATTTAGAATTTGTATTGAAATCATAGAAAATCAACATTAATATACAGCATAATAATTGGTACGCTTATATGAAACACACAATGCATAGTTTGCTGACAACGAAACGGTCCGCTTCAGTGCTTTTAGAAGTGCACACCGTTTTCAACTGAATCGATTAGTTATCTTGGAAACGAAATAAAATTAAAGCAACTGATGTGTATTTATATTTATATATGTGTGTGTATATTTTACATACATATTAATAAAAACAACAACAACAAGAACAAAAGCAGCACAACGAACGACATTATTTCGAACCAAACGAACACACACACAACAACAACAACAACAACAACCATAAAAGCAACATAAGCAGCGACTGAAGCAGCTTGTGCATTTCTCATACGAATATATGAATTTTTTTCTTCTTAGATTTTGCTATTTTATTAGATACTAGCTGAAACCCGGCGCGTTGCTGCCACTCTCCCTTGTCAAACGCCCATAAAATGTTATCAGTTAAACAGCATGTCTAAATTGAGGTCAAATACTGAAATCCGAGACTGTGCGACCTATATCCACAAAGCTATTCGATATAACAATTTTGGGTTGTATAGGAAGTGCCACGCCCTATTGATCACCCCTCATAGAACGTAATCAATTAAACTGCATATGTACATGGAGGTGGAATACCGAATACCAAAACTGTTCGACATATAACTCCAAAACTATTCGATAACACAAATTTGTGTTGTATGGGAGGTGCCACTCCCCTTTCCCTACGCCCATAAAATTTTGCCAATGAAACTGCATGTGTAAATTGAGGTCGAATACTGAATTCCGAGGCTGAGTTACCTATAACTCCAAAGCTATTCGATATCGCAAATTTGGGTTAAGTTGGTGGTGTCACACCTCCCCGACAAACTCTAAAAAAATTTATCAGTAAATCTGCATGCGTAAATTTTGGTCAAATACTGAATTCCGACGCTGTGCGACCTTGAACTCCAAAGCTATTCGATATCACAAATCTTTGTTGTATGGGAGGTGCCACTCTCCCTTGATCAACGCTCATAAAATGTAATTAATAAAATTACATGTGTACAATGAGGTCCAATACTGAATTCAAAAACTGTGCGACCTATAATCCCAAAGATTATAGGTCGCTTGATATCTTTAATTTGGGTTAAATAGGAGGTTTCACGCCCCCTTTTCGTACGCCCATAAAATTTAATTAATGAAACTGCATGTATAAATTGAGGGCGAATACTGAATTCTGACGCTGTCAACCTATAACTTCAAAGCAATTCGATATCACCAATTTGGGTTGAATGAGAGGTGCCCCTCCTACTTGTCCAACTCCCATAAAATTGTATCACTGAAACGGTACGCTACACCTGCACAGCAAGTTTCACTATAAAAATGTGTAGAACTCCGGAATTGCCATTATTTCGAAAAAGTGGGAGTATATTTAATGCGACCACGCCCATTTTTTGTACAGTTACTGACAGTAACTATCTGAACAAAATTAATAAATCTTAGTTTTTACGATCGAAACCGTCTGATATATATCCTTTATTTGGTTTGTGGTCGATAGCGCAAATTTGGCTTGTATGGGAGGTACCACGCCCCCTCGTCCAAACGTTACCAAACCTCACAGGAACACTCACTCTCCTCGGCAGACATTGTTCTGCCACAGACCACCTTACTGCCATATACGAAAATGTCAAGAAATGCAAAATATATTCACCATTTCCAGTATAGCTGCCGAAAGTAGCCATATGCACTAAATAACCAAATTTTAGTCTAATACGATCAAAACCGTGCGAAATGTTGCATTTTTGTTGTTTTGCAAGCGGTAAAAAGGGGTGCGGGAAAATATTTCCCTTGAACCATCTCGTAATCGAAACAAATCGACTGCCTAAATTTCAGCTCAATTTAGGTTAAGACTGGCGCACTTTACTTCACTCGACGCTAACTCCCTGAAAAGTGAGTTTAACTAAAGTGGGACAGGCCTATTTTTAGTGCACTTGCCGAGAGTAATTTTTGTCCAACACGATACAAACCGTTGAAATAAAACGTTTTCATTGGTTTGTGGGCAGTAAAAGGGGGGCGTGAAACCAATTTTTAGTACAGTTGCTGACAGTAACCGTACAAACTCAATTTTAATGATTTCTCAAAAAGTGGGTGTGGGTGTGGCTATATAGCGATGACGCCTTTTTTTAGTTCAGTTGCCGAAAGTAGCCATACAAACTTAGGTATCACATGTTAATCTCATACGGCCAAAACTGCTTGAAATATAGCATTTTCACTGATTTGTGGGCGCAAAAAGGGGGCGTGGAAACCAATTTTTCGTACAGTTACTGTCAGTAACTACACAAACCAAAGTACTAAATTTAAGTCTTATACGACCAAAACCGTCTGAAATAAAGCATTTTCATTTCTTTGTGGGCGGTAAAAAGGGGCGTGGAAACCCATTTTAAGTACAGTTATTGACAGTAACCGTACATACTAAATTGCAAAATTTTAGCCTTATACGACCCAAACTGACTGAAATATAACAATTTTATTGATTTGGGGGCGGTAAAAGGGGAGGTGTGGTACATTTTTCCCCTCAACCATATCGTACCTGAAACAAATCGGCTGCCAAAATTTCAGGTCAATCGGTTTAGTAGTTTTGGAGTCTATAGACATCACACAGCCAGACACACATCGTTTTGCTTTTTATGTATATAGATATCGATTTGTGGGCGGTAAAAGTAGGCGTGAAAACATTTATATATAGTAACCGCCTCTTGGAGCACCTATATAGCAAGTTTCACTGTAAAAGTGTATAGAACTCTGGAATTGCCATGATTTTGAAAAAGTGGGCGTATTTATATGACAACCACGCCCATTTTTTGTCCACTTACCGACAGTAACCATCTGAACAAAATTACCAAATCTTAGTTTTTTACGATTGAAACCGTCTGATATATATCCTTTTTTTGTTTGTGATCGATGGAGCAAATTTGGCTTGTATGGGAGGTACCACGCCCCCTAGTCCAATCGTTACCAAACCTCACAGGAACACTCTCAAGATGTGGGTTCAGTTTCCCTGAAAATTTCATAATGATCGGTTCAGCGGTTTCAGAGTCTATACGTGATATAGCCACATACCCACATACCCACATACCCACATACCCACCCTCCAGGAAAAATCGGAAGGCTTTCATCTTAAAGTGATAAATAAACATTCCCCACCGTATCTTTTGAAAGCTTAAGGGTAGTTTTGTATTTATATTGTTTCCCCACCGCTTCTTTTGGAAGCTTAAGGGTAGTTTTGTATTTATTTTGTTTCCAAACCGCTTCTTTAAGAATGCATGTGGAAACTTTTATTTATTGTCAAGTAATGACAATAGCAAATATTAATATCATTGTTTTCTAGCCACTTATTGTAGAATTCGATAGTCTAGTGGTAGCGCGCTCGACTCTCGCTCAGGGGTCCCGGGTTCGAATCCTGGCCGAATCCATTTTCATAACAAGGGAGAGGAATGTTTCCACATTAATTCTTAAAACAGGGGAGAGGACTGCTTCCAATTCACTTTATGGACAGCGGAGAGAAATGTTTCCACATGACTTTTTAACACAGCGGGGAGGAATGTTTCCCTCTAATGACATGCTATGTTAAAAAAGCAATGGAGTGTGCAACAAAGGGGAATGCTTCTTACATTCCATGGAATGTTTCCTGGTAACATCCGGGAATGCTCACATTTCCTGGTGGGCACATACCCACATACATACATCCATTTTTATATATATAGATTCGTTTTATTCCCACTAAAACTGATACTTTGGCATTTTTTTTTCTTTGTACGATGAATATTAAAGGCTGTTGTTATACCCAAAGTGTCAAATATCACTTTGAAAAAATTTGTGAAAATGGCCCCCATACAAACCACGCTGTAAGACGTAATTCTACATCAAAATATTTCTAACTAATTCAACAGAAAACCTATTTTTTGTGATTTTTTACCTTAGAGGCTTTTTTTGCTACAGAAACATGTGGGACAAAGCACGTCAAGTGTGCTTACTGAAAAACTTGATCGCTCCGATTTCAATGAAACTTGGTAATCTTGTACTATACGAGTACATAAAAAATGCAAAAGGGAGGGGGATGTAAAAAGCAAGGGTTGCTGAGTTCAAAGTGTTTAAAGTTAAAGTTCTAAATATATGTTTAAAATTATAAGTCAAATAATTTCGCAATATAAAACAAAATAATTTGACGTTTCTAAAAGATTTTTCGTACCTTTCGATTAAAATATAAAAAAAAAAACTTTCTGAAACTTTTACAATATATTTTTAATATGTATTTTTTTCGAAAAATGTAAAAAAAAATTATTTTTCGAACACGTCTCACCATAATATAAATAAAATTACCAAACAAAACATTAGCTAATAATACAGGTATGCCTAGAACGTTCATTGTAGCAAGAAATAACATTTTTTCTTCTTGCTTCACAGATACTGCGATAGAGATATAGTTGCAGCCAGCCTTTAGTCAGGCAAGGACACGTACTGGTTGGTTGTTGCTTACTTCTCACCCGATGAAAGCCCGCCTCTAGATAAAATCAGGAAATTGGTGGACGGTGCCCGTGACGAGGGGTCATCATAAAGGCCGACTCAAATGCGCCACAACTCCGTGTGGCGCAGCACGGACACTAACGAAAGGGGATAGTTACGTTTTGATTATTGAGATACCAACCTATACACATGCAATAGAAGTGAAGAATCCACCATTATTATCAAAAATAGAAGTGAAGTCTTGGTTAAAACCTTAGTTATGTTAACGCTCAGACTTAATCTTCGACAAAATTGGCGGTCGGAGGGTGTCAAAGGAACACTCCTACTCTGACCCGCTAGATTGAGTATAATTTACACGATAAATCTCGGCAAATTGGCAACTGATCTAGATGATCTAGTGGATGTACTAACCAAAGCAATGAATTTCTCTCTTGCTATCTCATGTCCTAAAAGGACAACAAGGGTTAAGCTAAGACCAAAAGGGTTGTTATCCGTACTGGATGGACAAGAAGCGAATGCAGAAGTCTCTTTAACGTAGCCAAGCGTGACCAAACCTGAAACCAGGAAAGCTAAAAGAACCTCTTGGAAAGGATTCTGCGAAGGAATTGACGAATTCTCAGAGGCTTCTAGGCTACGCAATGTTATCGCTAGCACACCATGCACTCCCGGCTATTCCAAAAGATCGGATGGAACATGGACAGTGTCTAGTGAGGAGTCTCTCAGCCTTCTATTAGATACGTACTTCCCTGGTAGTAGCGCTCTTATTGGTGTATAACTGCCACACCCTAGCCGTTTTAGGCTAAACACCAAAGGCATAGTCTCCAATAGGAAACCAAAATGGGCAATTAACAGTTTCAAGCCCTATCACCAGGGTGTGATGGTGTTTACCCCGTAGAAATACAAGAAGTTGCATTGGCTTTGGCTTGGCTGTGTATTATTTTCAATGGCTGCATAAGCCTGATATATATTGCCAACACTTGGAATAAAGCAAGAGTGGTCTTTATACCTAAAGCAGGGAAGACATCACATACTACTCCTAAAGGTTTCAGGCCTATAAGTCTAACGTCATTAATTTTGAAGACGTTAGAACGGCTATTAGATCTGTATCTACGCAGCAATATCGACCCTGCTCCCTGATCGGCATCAAATATATATATATCATGTATATTAGACCGTCCCATTTTTTTGATTTTTTCGAAAAGTTCGCGGGACAAGTTGATTTCTGATTCTACTCTTAAAAACATGAATTTTGGTATATAAAACTTTAATATTAACTAACGGTAAATAGTCGCGCAATCGACTTAAAGGCTTTTTGGCTAAAAATTCATTTTGTCGAAAAAACAAGAAATTTCGTCTTTAGTATTTTGCATATAACTACGAAACTAATGAAACAATTTTTATCAATTTTTACTTTTTTAAAAGATTATAAAATTTTCCATCTTATGCTTTAAGAAGAATTGCATTTTGTGCAGTAGATTTTTCTTAAAAACTCTGCAAAGTGAAATTTTGATTAAAATTTTTTTGGAAAATTTGATAACTTCAACTCACATTACCCCACGTTACAAAAGCATGAAGAAGAATTTTTTGATTATGTAAATTTCGTATTTTAAGGAATTTTACAGCAAAAATTTTGATACGGTATTTTTTCCAAAAAGCAACATATTTATCAAAAAAAATTCAATTTTATTTTTATTAAACGTAGCCACATAAGTATTTATGTAAACAACCATACGAAACGAAATTATACGACATTCTTACTCTGTGCTCTTACGTTTATTCTTTATCAAGCAAACTAAGCGACGTTAAGTTAACAACTGCGATGATCGAATGGGTAAGACCATGCACTTACACTCACGCGACCAATGTTCAAGTGTCCGAATAATTGTAATTTTTCAATTTGACTTAATGTTAATAATACACATAGAAATCTGTTAGCTAAATTTATATTGTGATTGAGCAAAACTTGCGCTTGATTTCTCAGCCACTTTAAAATTACACTATAATTCAGCTAAAAAATTGATCCTGAATAGCAAGCATATTGCGACTAGATTTAGGTAATTTATTAATGGAATATTAATTTTTATATTGCAGAAATCATCTGCTTAATATTAGGAAAATTTCAACTGGAATATTTATTTTAATATCGCAAAAAATATTTGCTTGATTTGATGCGGTATTTTTTGGATTAGGAATTTTCATAGCTCAGCAAATATCCCTTTGATTTAAGTAGATTTTGACCAGAATATTTATTTTGATACTTCAGAAAATAACATACTTGATTTAAACTTATATTCGCTGTGCGCTATCTGTGGCCGCGATTTTCTTAATTGCCACTGAATATGAGTATATTTTTTTATCCGTGAACATTCATCTTCCACCAATTGCTTGAGACATCTTGTTGCTAGATATGCGGCGCTCTTCGTACCGTAAATGTTTTTAACCCATAGAATTTGAAGGGTGATCGTCAGATTCTCTCCAAATGATTATTTGTAAATGAGAATTTTCTTTCCTAAGTATGAATTGCCTGTACATTTTAGCAATATCTGAAGTTAGGGCATATGGCTGCTGCCTGAATCGCAAGAGAATTGAAAACAGATCATATTGTACTACTGGTTCTCCGAGCATTATATCGTTGAGTGAAAGATTATTTAAAGTTTTGGCTGTTATTGGATTAATTTTTAATGGCAATTAAACAATGTAGCGCCCTTGACTATCCGGATTTGTTATATTTTCACAACTTTTTTCATCTGCTGGAGTTTAGTTTCAACACAGACGTCTTCCATTTACAAAAATCGTGAAACTTGCTGGATAAGTTCATCATTCTCACAAAATATTTTGCAAAAGACCGTTGTAGCGTTATTTTTATCTATTATTACCCAACCGAGAACCGTATTTTGAAAGGTGGGTAATTTTTTTGTCAATTTTGAACCGACCAACTGACAATAGAGTTTACTGTGATTCGGCACCAATGAGTAAATCGATTTTGGAGGTTTGGTTAAAAGCCAGATCAGCTAATTTGACATTGCTTAGAATTTTCCCTGCTGCTTACATCAATATTGCAGCTTTTTATTTGATCAATTATGTAACCCTCAATTTTTGTGGTGAATACAGTGGTTGTAGATGCGATTGTTGTAGACGATCGTATGTCAGTGCATGTTCCTGTCCAATACTATTTTAAATCTCTGGATGAGCTCCTATTTTACACCAGTTATGTCAATCAATATATGATTTGATTGGGTTTTTGAGCATTCAGACATGCACGTTTATTTCTTTTGATATGAACTGTCTTCTTTTTCCTCTTTTATTTTATACGAGCGGACTATTATTTTGCTTGCTTTCTCACTTGCTGTGAGAACCCCTTAAACTATGCAATGCTATTTTAGCATTATCATAAACTCTCGAAATGCAAAATTTTTTAAAATATAGAGTAAAATTTAAAAAAACGCTTGTCATTATCGGCTACGCAAACAAATCGGGATGCAGCAAAATTTTTGCAAAAATTAAAACAAAATAGTTTCACATTCATGATCATACATATTAGCATTGTTGCGGACAACACAGCAAACAAAGAATACATATTTAATGCTTAAATTGGGTTCAATATTAAAGTGGTTTTTGAATGTTAATAATTTCAAAACTACTAGTATTTTCCTAACCTTTTAAAAACAGAATTAAAGCTCAGGATATATATTTTAAATTTTGTATTTAAGAAAAATTGTTCCACCTATGGGAAAAATTTATTTATCGTCAAGTTTTGTGTTCTTTTAATAAGTTTCTTTTAGTGAAAAATTACTTGCACTTCGGTATTTTTTTTTTAAAGTATAGACTTTTTAAAAAAACTAATTTTAAGATTTTCTTATCTGGAAATTTGACTATCAAACTATTTGCTTACATTTTTGAGAAAACCAGCTTTAAAAATAATTTTTGTTGTTTCAAACATACCACTGTGTGGCGTTGTCTATGGTCGTCAGTCTACAATTCTTGCGTCAGCACAATCTCATACTGATGTAGGCACTCCAACCGTAAAATAAGCCTGATTGACTTTCTGATAATGCCCAATTCAGCTGATCGGCGCCGAATCGACATTTCTGGATCTTCTTCGACACTGGCCGCTACGTAGGTTATATTCTCTTCATTTCGCACCAATCTCTATCTGGTTCCAAAAATTAATTTCCAAACTACATATTAATTATATCGCAAACAATAAACGAAGTGGAAAAAGTTAAGAACGCCATTTTGTAAATCATCATTCACTTATATAATTTTGATTTTATAACTGTTCAACATTCAGGATATTCAAAATATATAATAAATTTATATTAAGCTAAATGTAGTTAATATATACATATATACATATACATATACAAAAATAAATGTACTCTAGCCTTAATTTTTTATTATTTATTTTCCATTAAACTTTTTTACTAAAATCAGGCATCACTCTTAAGTAGCATTCCATTGTTTGTAATATCAGTTTTATTGTCCATTACATTAGTTGCAATAACCGATATGCACTCATCCATAAAAATTGCATTGCATAAAAAATGACACAAAAACAATGTTTACAAAATAGATTTATAACAATGGCAGCAACAACAACTTGAAAAAAGTTCGTAATTTTAAAACGCAAACAAAACAACGGCCAACAAAAGTTTATTTCTATTTGTAGACGTCAATCGTGCGAATTAAACACTTTTGTCCCACTTTGGAGCCACAGTCAATAAATAACAGAGTGCAGAAAAAACGAACAGAAAAACAATAATGGAAGTTAATAAAAAATGCAATAAACAATTTAGGATTCAACATGATAAGAAAAAAAGAAAATAGAAAAACAAAATAAAAGTTATGTTAACACAAGAGCCAGCAATAACGATAAAGATAAATAAAACGAACAAACAAACCGAAGGAGCAGGACTCTACAGCGGCAGCATCGTGTTGAACAAGAAAGGAATAAAAGAACATCGAAGAAAACTCCCATGGACAATTTTAATTGTCCAACATTATTGTTGAAAGATGGTCCACACACTATTACAACACTATCTGCAACAAACGTACCGAACTTCTTATTAGTGCAGCAATTGTTTTGTTCGTGTTGTGGTTGTTGTTGTTGTTCTTGATGTACAAATAGCCACACAGTGTAGCACAGTGTTTCTGAAAGGAAAATAAAAATATGTATGGGAGATAGAAAATACTATCAGTACTCAATGATGTTTGGTATAGATTTAAAAATAATTGAAGGTAAAGAATGGTGAATAAATTTATTCAAAAAAAATTTAAAAATTTGTTTAGAATAATTGTATACCTATAGTATTATACAAAAGAGCTTGTAACATTGTTTGTTCTACTTTCACGCGAGAACCACTGAACCAATTTGGGTGATTTATTTAGATAGCAAACTAATAGTATTTTGTGCCAAATTATTTAAGGCGCCATTTAATACTTGTCACATCCACCCTGAAGCTCATCGATTTTAATGGCATGGGTTTTTACGCTGTTTCCACAAGAAATATTTTTTATTCTTTTTTTTTTTACAAAACTTATGGCAAATTTTTAAATTTTTTGTCATATCGTACTATTTTTATAAAATATGCACCGAAAACGTTCTTATCCAAGCCTACCATCCGAATGTACCATTCTTAAGTAATACAATTAAAGCCCTCAAAAAACCATTAAACTCTTCCAAAAAAAATCATTTAAATAAAACACAGAATCTTAAAGTGGGAAAACTGTTGATTAAAACCCCTTTCTTATTATTTTGAAACATAATAACAAATCAATGAAACGTATATAACAAACGATTCGTTATTGCCAAGTGTTTTTAAACGAATTATGTGAAACCAACACTCCCACTAGAATAGTATTTGTATTTGTATTTATTCATTCATTCAAGTTCTTTTACAGTACAAGTAAAAATACCTATAAATAAGTTAAGATAATAATCAAATTATTTAGATATACCAACAAATTAATAATAGTGCTTATAAACAAGATAATGAATTACATTAGATAATGATTAAGAGATTAATAATAATAAAAACAAAACAAAAAATATTGTATCAAAATAATAATATTGTATTGTATATAAGAATAGTAATATGTATGAAGAATAAGGATATGTAAATATAAAAGAGAAAGTATAGAAAAATAAATAAAGTTGAAGAAGTTAAGATGTTGAGAAGTGAGTTAAAATATATTGCTTAAAATTTTCCGCCCGTTCGATTTCTCTTAAGTTACGTGACAAAGCATTCCACAGTCTTATGGTATTAATGAAAAAAATATTGGAAGCCATGTCTTGGAACTATAATAGCGCATTCTTTTCTGAAAAAAAATTCTGGCCTCAGAGAATGCAGAATTTTTTAGATTCTGACCCTAATTTACAGAATGTTGACTTCTTTTGAGCTGAGAAAAGAACGGAAAAAATGCAACATTTTTTTTATTTGATATTGGCTACACTGTTGTTTTGAATTCCGATGTATTTACGATTGAGGTTATGTATAGTGCCGACTGCATGGAATTTTTAACAAATACTCATCGAGCTGTTAAGTTTTATTAAAAGTTACCACTTTAATCAAAATTATTATGGATTATATTAAAAAAAATTTTAAAAATTGGAACATTTTGCATCTCACAATTGTCGCAGCATATAATATTACTGTCAAAATGATTTTTTTTTTGTTTTTATGTTGGTATTACTAGAGAGCGAATGCAGAACCGCCAAATTTTACAGGTCAGAAAATTATGAATTTGTAATGCTTTTGCGGTCAGAATTTTCGAGAAAATAACACAATTTATTTTGAGGTCAACATTTTTTTTTAGAAAAGAACGAAAAAAATGCAGAACTCTTGAAGAGGTCAGAAAAAATACAGAATTTTTTTTCAGGAAAGAATGCGCTCTAAGTATCTTGAATCTTCTAGGCAAGCTGAACTGCAGTTTTTCATATAGATAATAACGAGTTTTACTATGTATTAAATAATCAACCAAAGTGCACTCAAGTAATGCATTTCTGAAGTGAGATAGGTGGCCAAACTTTTTTAAGCCGAAAACAAACCGCGTGGCATAGTAATATGCAATATTAAGTTTGAGCAGGGAAAATGAGTCGAGTTTACTGTACACAACGTCAGAATATGTTGTAACAGGTAAGACAAATTGCTTCACTAGCATTAGATCAAGCCTACAAAGACAAGCAGACATTCTTAAATTTTGCAGGATATAATAAACTTGAATAGTATTTAGTTTTTATTTATTTATATAATCATTTTACTATGTCAGGGTAAAACGTTCGTAGTTGTTATAAAAACGTTTCGTTTCACTTTTTTCTTTAAAAATGTACGTTTTTATTTTTGTGTGGCGTAAAATGTTTTTAAAATTATTAATTTCACTTAACATTTTTAAAATGTGCGTTTTTTTGTTTTTTGTTTTCTCAGTGTAGCAATAGAAAATGAAATGCTTGCCTTTGATGCATTTTTAAGAGATTTCACTAATTGTTGGGAACCACATCATTTTACAATGTCTTTAGCAAATCGTCATCCAAAGAATTCATTCAACTTTGGGCAAACACTAAAATAAGGACTCACAACTCAAATAGTGAAAATATACGTCACAAGACTTCATAACTGCAAACATTGATGAAGGATGAGAAAGAGGATGAGGCAATGAAGGGCGAAAGAACAAAATAAAGACCCGAAGGAAGCGTGCGAAACAAAGAAAACAAAGTAAAACAGTTTTAATTAACCGACATAGCAATTACAAATTCAGTGTGTTTCCCCAGGAGAGAGACGAGGCATGGGCATGTTGCGCCCAGGCAGTCAGTGAGGATGGCGCTTGCAACAC
Organism: Dichetophora obliterata; assembly: GCA_963920525.1. Lineage (NCBI taxonomy): Eukaryota > Metazoa > Arthropoda > Insecta > Diptera > Sciomyzidae > Dichetophora > Dichetophora obliterata. The sequence goes on along the minus strand of OY986438.1, from coordinate 51,693,332 downwards.
CATTGTTGCCTCTGCTGTTGCTAACAATATCATCTTCTGCAATATAGCACAATACTGCGAAGTGTCCTGCAGGGATATTGTGCAGCACAAGTCGAGTCAACGAGCAGCAGCAAGGCGATCGCTGGATGCCCTAGCAACAATAACAACAAAAACTTAAGAAGAAAAACAACAATAACGTCAACAACAATAACGGCAACCATAATGAACGGGCCAGAGAAAAACTTTCTTGCAACCATAAAAGGAGTAGAAGTAGCAAAAGTAGTAGAAAAATGCTTTTGTTTATTGGTCCGACAATTTACACCTCCAAGGACTAGCCCAACAATACCAACTTTAAGAACAACACCGGCAGAGAGTGCGCGAATTCCAACCGAACCCAGTACTAAAGGAATAAACTTTTATCAAAGCATCGCTGAATGCAACACTGAATGATGTTGAATGTGTTCAGTGTTTCATTTAAGCGCGTTCGCTGCTTGGTTGCCTCTCAAAGACGTGAACATTTTATCACACTCGCGCCAAGCTGCTGGCGCGACAGTCAGCAGTAGTTTCATCCTTACTGCAGTCAGTGTTGCCATATTTCCGGGGAGACTGCGAAGTCCATTCAGAAACTTATTTTATTGTATTCTGAGCACTGCAGCGACTTGAGTTAACATTGAAAATTTTCTTGAGCGAAAATTTGTTTGTGCATATTTTTTGTGAGATGTGAAAATAGTGTTGGTGTTCTGATAAATGTTCCAAATAAAAGCACTTCGCTGTCTAGGCGCACACGACAATGAAACAACCTGCAGTTCTTTTTTAGCGGTTTAAAAAAAAAAAAAAATTATGGCTGTTTTGCTCTGCTTCTCTTTTTCAACATAATTTTAAATTTATTGCAAAAGAGATATGCTTACAAGATAATATATTACAACAAACATTATGTCTTGTTTACATAAGTACAATAGACTGCTGAGCGGTCTATTGTTTTTCGGAAAGTGTACCAACAATCTCATAATCTGTTATCTACCACGAATTAAAAAATGTATCCTAGTTGGTTGTTAATTTTGTAATTATTCGTTGGAGGTTTAGAAGTTTAGCGTATTGAATAAGAGGCATATTAACTTTTTCACTTCATTTGTAACGCCCATAAGAAGGCCTTCCTCCAGATCAGCACCACTTCCTGAGCCGATTTAGCTTGACGCAAACTTAGGATCACGATAACACTCGTAACTTTAAAAAAAGTTTGAAAATAAGCCAAATCACAAAGTGGCTTCAGAGGTAAGCGTTTCAAAACAGTAAAACTACTTTAAATTCCACAAAAATTTATATAATGACTTTAGACTTTGCAAAAAAAATTTAACCTCAAATATGCACTCTGATTACAAATTGACTGAATTTGTCAAAATTGAATAAAAACCATGCCTGCTTCCCTAACAAAGTAGCTTTATGAAAATGGTATCTCGAAAATTTATACAAAAAAAATTACAATGTCTTCAAGTTTTGCCAATAAGTTTTACTTAGCTTCCAAAATGAAACTTAAATCTCCGGTTACCTCCCATACAAAGTATCGTCATCATAATGACACAAAATTTAATACATTATATTTTGAATACATAAGCTTGATAATAAAAACGTACTTTGAGCAAATCATAAGAAAAATCTGGACAAACACAACATCCATAAAAGTGACGTCATCGCAATTATACAGTATTCAAAACATCGAATATAGTACAGTAAAACATGACTGTGGGAGTATTTTAACTTCGGCACAGTACAAAGTAATTTCTTATTAGTTTTATTTAAGTTTATTACATAATTGAAGAAAATGAAATTAATTAAGAAAAATAACCAATTCCTTCAGTTCTGTTAAGTATTTTATGTATTTAAATATATAATAGCACTATATATAATATAAAAGCACTATAATAGAAATGTAATAGCACTATAAGAAGTAGTTCTGTTCTTTTTTGCTTACGCAATAAAATAAAAATAATGTTCATACTTACGTAGTGTGAGAAGTCAGCGACTTTTTGAATTTCCCGCGTAATAACTTTAAATGCAACACTGATCCTGTCAACTACACGGGGAAAACTGTTATCTAAATTTGTATTGTGGTTAAGCAAAACTTGCGCTTGATTCTCAGCCACTTCAAAATTATGTTAGATTTTAGCAAAAACTATTTAAAATTTGCTATTTCAGTTCATAAGAACTAAGCAAAATTTTGATTAAATTCAAGCAAAATTTTGCCAAGTCATTATAAGCTGCAAAAGCAAATGTCTACTTAATTCAAGCAAATATTTGCTAAGTTATTGTAAATTGGAACAGCAAATTTTGATTACTTTTTGCTAAAATCTAGCATATTTTTGAATTGAAATAATTACACAGGACAACACTGATTCTGTGTGTAACGAACCCTTTTTCGTCCGTTACTAGTTTGCTGAGGTAAGCTCAGTGAGTAAACCAAGGGTTCTTACAAAACAATTTATATTCTAACGATTCCAATATTTAAATGAGAAAGCCGGTGTTTTAAGTTTTCAATTGTAATAAAATCTGGTTTTATTGTTATTTTTCATTAGTATTTACTTTTATTAGTTCCATAATGATTTACTTAATTATACTGTAACATATATATATTTATATTATTTACTTAACTTATTTATTATACTTAATATAGATCTTATGTTTAATAGCTTCTGACTTCTATACTGAACGGTGGGTACACGTTCCTATGACTTCTATGCTGAACGGTGGGTACGCGTTCCTACGACTTCTATGCTGAACGGTGGGTACACGTTCCTATGACTTTTATGCTGAACGGTGGGTACACGTTCCTATGACTTCTATGCTGAACGGTGGGTACACGTTCCTATGACTTCTATGCTGAACGGTGGGTACACGTTCCTATGACTTCTATGCTGAACGGTGGGTACACGTTCCTATGATTTCTATGCTGAACGGTGGGTACACGTTCCTATGACTTCTATGCTGAACGGTGGGTACACGTTCCTATGACTTCTATGCTGAACGGTGGGTACACGTTCCTATGATTTCTATGCTGAACGGTGGAGACACGTTCCTATGACTTCTGTGCTGAACGGTGGAGACACGTTCCTATAGCTTCTAACTGAACGGTGGGAACACGTTCCTATAACTACTAGCTGAACGGTGGAAACACGTTCCTATGACTTCTAACTACGTTTGAAAGGTGGAAACACTTTCGCTAGCTAGTCTCGACATGTGCACGCAGCCGCGCTTGCACCCAGACTGATTTTTGTATGCCAGCGAGTTGCCTTATATATGTTCTCGCTGTGTTCTGTTTCGCCGTTCATGTGTTTTGTTTTCCCTGCCTGTGTGTGTGTGACTGTGAACATACCTTTGCATGTTTGTATGTGTGTATTTATTATTTATTTACTTATTTATTATAATTACAATGTATTTATAATAATTTGTTGTATTTTATACATTTTATGTATATAATATTTTAATATTTACATTATATATTAAATTTAGTTAAACTTATTAAATATATACAATTCATTTACATTGCATTTATTATTACATATCATTATATATATCATTTGTGGGGCACAAATTGTTGTACATGTGGCATGGGATTTGGTAGTCAATTTTAGTATTTACATTGATCAAGATCTTAGTCTATTGTTTAGATTATTTGAATTGACTCTGGTTCTCGCGATAAACCGCTATTTTAAAAATTAAGGAGGTTTCATCACAGATTTTAACATAACTCCAAAACAGTTAGTCTAATTTGGTAAAATAAAAATCTAAAAATCCGTTAAATTGCCTCCAAGTTACATTTACACTGTTTTTTAATAAGATGAATAGTTTCGGAAATATTTAGAAAGTTCTTCTAAACGAAACATCTTTTTATACAAAATTTAAACTTTTTTGTTATTCTATAATTCACAAAAAATCAAAAACGTCAAAATAGCTCTAGGAAGTGATTTGTGATTTTGATTACAAAATTTGCAAAATTCTCCGAATTGGGCAAGACTTTTTGTATACAACTCTTTTTTTAAGGGTTTGAAATGACATAATTTCTTTTTATTAATCTTTTTAATCTGGCGTTACGTTGCTTAAATTTCCATTGTAGTTCAATTGGGTAATTAAGTAATTAGGTAGTTAAGTAATTATGTAATTCTGTAACTAAAAAACGAATTTAATATATTGTCCTTTTCTTGCCTGAACCATTTTTCCATTATCTTTAGCCAATGCATCCATTTTTACTAAAACAAAAAAGTTTACGAAACATTTACTTAACATTTACGAAAAAGAAAAACTGCATTTGCCATACAGTGCAAACGATTTGATCATCATGGATAATGAATTGATGTATAAATAAATAACTTTAATTGATAAAATTAAAATGTTTCCCTTATTTAATATCATCTAATAACAAGTTTTTAACACTACGGTCTAAGTCACTAAGATTTACCACACCAGTCAATATTTTTTTTTTAGAATTTTATTTTAAAATTCCTACTTCACCTTTATTATTTATTTTTTAAACGATTGTCATGGCATTTGATTGATAATTAAATTAATAATATTATAAACCCCACCAAACATTTTTTCTAAGAGCAGTTATATTGACTGGTGTCGGTTTATCTCACATTGTAAAATTGTCGATATATCTAGTGTTAATTAGTTTTAATGTTTTGGTCACGGTAGACTTTTCAAGGTATCCAGTGGAGATGCTGGATATGCAGTTCATATTTTGATTGCAACTGCAGACAAAAAAAAATAGTGGCAACAATTTTATTATCATGGTAAATTATGTTTAAATTGATTTAATTGATAAAATTAAAATGTTTCTCTTAGATAATATCATAAAATAATAAGTTTTTAATAAGTTTTAATTTTTTGGTCACGGTAAACTTTTCTGTGGAAATGCACAAATACGTGTTTAATCTGTGTAGAGACGAAAATGAGCGTTCTCTTGAAGCCACTTAAATTGGAAGGAATTAACCTTGTGCTTAAAAATTTGTAGGAACCGATGTATTGATGGGCAGAATTGCTTGTTGCAGTTGTTGAGAGCATCAATAAATTATTTCCCACAAATTCATGTGGACGTTGTCCATATACTTTAAGTATTACAAAAACAAACTTAATTGAACAAATAATAATCATAATTTAGTATTTTATTATTCATAAAGTTAAATTAGAAATTGAAAATTATTTTTAAGATATAAGGCAGTAATAAAAAAAGTATGCAGCAGCTTTGACTATGTCGTAACACAAGTCGTAGAATAATATATTACTTAAATTAATAACACTCAAGTTATATACTTCTTATTGACACTAAAACATAAAAAAAGTTGGCACAATTTTTTAATTTATTGCATAAATCTTATTCAATGAACGACGTATAAATACTGAAAGCGTATAGCTATAAATTTAAGCTAAGCACTTCCACGAACCCACTAAGTCACGCAAACGTCGAATTTTCGTGAGTTAAGCTCGGTTTAATTTGACTATACTAAAAACTGCCCCTAAGTAAGCAAACGATTTAAAAGAATTAAAAAAGATTAGATTTTCTCCTATTAATATAAAATTGCTTAAGGAATTCTTTCAATTTCTCATTCGACAGCAAATTTTAAAAGAATATATAATTTTCAAATTTTAATAAAAACCAATTACAGAAACACAGACTGCAGATTGCGACAATTTATTTAATTCAATTTAAGCAAAATATTTTTTGGAATTCTAGTGAAATGTCACAATATTGATATCAGAAGTAATATATCAAATGAAAAAATTTCGAAAATTTGACTGAAAGTGAAGAATTGCTTGATTAAAAGATTTTCCCATTAATTTCTGTCGTTACCTTGGCGTTATGATAAATCACCCAAAAAAAAAAAATGTAAAATTGCCCAAATGAAAACTTGCTCAAAATAAAATGAAAAATGGACCAAAAATTAAAATGAAAAATCGCTCAAAAAAAAAAATTAAAACCACCTAAAATTTTTTTAAAAAAAATGAAAAATCACCCAAAAAAAATTGAAAAATGAACCAATTTTAAAATAATGTTTCAATGTTTTATTATTAAACAGAACAATTTAACAAAAATTAATATGATTATTATATTCCTAAATTAGGATGTACTGCTCTATCGACATAATTTAGTTTAGGTCACATTAAGATCAATTCGCACACAACCTTAAAATTTAAACTAAAACTATCATAGTCAAAATAAAAGTCGACTCTAAATTTAGTGCAAGCTTTTTGGCAACATATTATTTTAAGAAATTTTCAAAAAAGCTTATACTAAATTTAGAGTCGACTTTTATTTTGACTATGATAATGGGCCGATGTATTTAGTGTTCTCTTTTAATAGACGGACTTCGGCTGCTGCTTAGGGATAACATCTCTCAGTAAGTCCAATACCAGCTTCGCTTTCTACGGTACTTCAATTGAAATGACAATTTTTTGCAAACTGAACCCTTTTACTTCTACACCAGTTGAGAGCGATCTGACATTTTTCCGGAGTGGACTAAGAATGCCTTAATACATATAATTAAAATGTTTTATTATTAACAAGATCAATTGAACCAAAATTAATATGCCAATCAATAAAACAACAAGTATAAAAATTACAAAAAAAAAATTTTAAATCACCCAAAAGTTAAATGATAAATCTCAAAAAAGAAAAATGACCCAAAACAAAAAATTAAAAATCGCTGTAAATGTTTTTGTACAAATGTATGCGTACATACCAAATTTCAATACGATAGCTTTAAAATTGCGGCTGTAATCGTGTCGACAGACTGACCTAGCGAAATCGGCTCAGAAGTTGATGTTGGTTGATCTGTATGTATATATTAGAATGATTATATATATTAGACAGTCCCATTTTTTGACTTTTTCGAAAAGTTCTCGGGACACGTTGATTTCTGATTCTACTCTTTAAAACATAAATTTTTAAATATACCACTTTAATATTATCTAACGGTAAATAGTCGCGCAAACGGCTTAAAGGCTTTTTGGCTAAAAATTCATTTTTTCAAAAAAAACAAGAAATTTCTTCTTCAGTATTGTGCATATAACTACGAAACTAATGAAAAATTGTTTATCAATTTATACTTATTTAAAAGCAAATAAAATTTTCCATCTTATGCTATAAGAAAAATTGCATTTTGTTCAGTACATTTTTTTAAAAAACTGCAAAGTGAAATTTTGATAAAAATTTTTTCCAAAATTTGATAACTTCAACTCAAATTACCTCGCGTTACAAGAGCATGAAGAAGTTTTTGATTATGTAAATTTCGTATTTTGAGGAATTTTACGGCAAAAATTTTTATGTATAGAAAAAACCAGCACAACTGCACAGTGATTTTTTAATAATACATGCAATAACAATAGAGTTCAGCTACTACAGCTTTTTCACACTTTCTCCGCAATAGATCATTTTAAGAACCAATCCAAATATCATTGAAATATCTCAAAGATATCGATAGAAGTGGTCAAAAAAAAAACCAAAAGGGAGAAAAATTTACCCACCATAATATGGGTTGGGCTCAGGGACAACACAAGACATAACAACTAACCATGCGTTTACATAAATCTTATCCTTCATTAGTTTTCAATCTACTTTTGAGTTGACCTTTCGACAAGTTAACATCAAACACGTTACAGTTGTTAACAAAGGTACTCATGCGATTTAATGGAGCAGTTAACATATAATTTGTTCTACTAAATGGTAAATAAATCAAGTTGTTAGAGTTTCTACTGCTTCTACGGTTATTGTTAAATTTTATAAGAGAAAGAAGCTCTGGAGAGTCGAATACACCAGTTATGAGTTGGTGTAAGTAGACGATATCAGCAGATTTTCTTCTCTCACTTAAAGATTGCATTTTTAATAATTTCAAACGATCCTCATATGGAGGAAGGTTAAATGTGTCAGTTCCACTCAAGCCTCTTAGAGCAAACCGAACAAAACTTTTTTGAATTATTTCTATACGATCAACATGCACATTGTAATGTGGGGACCATACTTGACTTGCGTACTCCAAGTGAGGACGGACGATTGAATAATACAGAGTTGTAGTTGTTATTAAGCTATCAAACTCTTTGGCCCACCGTTTTATAAAACCAAGCATAGAAGACGCTTTTTTACAAATTGTGTCAATATGCATGTTAAACGACAATTTAGAATCCATGCATATACCAAGGTCTTTGACGGTAGTTACACGACTTAAAGCAGTATCTTTAATTTTGTAATCAAAAATAAAATTGGTCCTTTTACGCGAAAAGGTCATAGTTTGGCATTTATCTGGATTTAAAAACATGTTATTTTTAGAACACCAAACCTCAAAGGAGTTCAAGTCTGACTGGAGCAGGTCTGAATTGTCCTTAGAATCAATTGTTTTGTATATTTTCATATCATCTGCATAAATAAGCAAATGAGAGTGTTTGATGACGTGGGTAACATCATTAATTGCCAAAATAAACAGAAGTGGACCCAGGTGGCTTCCTTGAGGAACACCCGATTCTGCAACAAATTCAGAAGACAACACGCCTCGGAACCGTATTTGATAAGATCGCTCCATCAAATACGATTTGATCCAGTTTACAAAATATTGTGGAAATCCCATTAATTTAAGTTTAAATAAAATTAGATTATGTGGTAATTTATCAAAAGCTTTGCTAAAGTCAGTGTAAATACAATCGACCTGGCTACCAGAATCAATAGATTTTAAGCAGAATGTAGTGAAATCAAGGAGATTAGACACAGTGGATCTGCCAGCAACAAAACCATGCTGACGAGTTGTCATGACTTGCCCACAGTGAATTTTCACTCGATCGTACACTATTCGCTCAAAAAGTTTAGGAATCGAAGACAATTTAGCGATAGGCCTATAATTAGTGACGTCATTCCTGCAACCTTTTTTGTAAATAGGACTGATATAAGATTTTTTCCAAAAAAGAGGAAAATTACTTTCATTAATTGATTTATTAAAAAGTAACGAAAGTGGCTGACATAAAATGGAGCCGCATTGTTTTAACACTGCGGCAGGAATTCCATCTGGTCCAGCGTTAAAATCCTCATCGATTGATTCAATATACTTAAAAATATCCTCTGAGGTAAAAGATATATGCCCCAAAGAAACTCTGGATGCGTTGTTCATATAATCAAAATATGCTAAATCAGGATTAAAAGAATCTGAACAAAATGATTCTTTAAAAAGATTGGCAAATAAGCCACAAATAATGGTGGAATCGTCAGTAAATCCATCCTGAAGTTTGAAAGAAGAAGGAAATCCATCAGTTTTCTTCTTAACATTAATAAATCCCCAAAATTTTCTTGGATCAGACAAAATACTCAGCTTCATATTATCCAAATACTCATTATATAATGCAGCTGAGCAATTCTCAAATTCCAGAAACAAACGTTTGTATGCTTCTAGGTCGTTTGAGTTAAAACTACAAACATATTTCTTCCATGCCCTATTCCTATTGTTGCGAAGAGTCTTTAAATCCTTTGTGTACCAAGGGTACGCAGAATTTTTCGCAAATTTGAGACTATATGGTACAGACTGAGAAAACATAGCAAAGATCTCCGTATAGAAAAAATTTATTGAACTATTAAGACTATTATTATTTATGTACTCTGTAATTATATTTAATTTACTATAAAGTAAATGATTCAACCCCAAGAAATCAGCTTTTTTGAAATTGAATTCATAAACTGTGTCAACAGAGCTTGAATTTACCATATTCTCCCTATCGGATTTATACCAAATACTCAAAGGTGGATGGTAATTATCAATAGTAGTCAAAGCATGAAGTGCCTTATGAACAATGACATTGTTACTGTCTGTAGTTAAGACTAGGTCAAGCAGCCTTTCCAGACTATTATAAATACAACTAACTTGTTGTAAGTCAGAACATATATTGTCAACAAATATATGTTCTTGGCGTGTCTTCGAATTAGATGCACAAAAATGTGTTTCATCGTCAGAAGAATGCCATTTTAAGTCAGGCAAATTAAAATCGCCCAACAATAAAATGTCGTCATTAACGTCAAGTATATTTAATATAAATTCTATGCAATCCGCAAGGCTTGCATAGACCTCTACACTGCTCTTGGGAGGAACGTATGCATTAATAACAAATACATTTGAATTGCAATGTACAACCTTAACGCATATAAGTTCGATATTAGCAGAGCAGGGCATATCAATAAAGGAACTAACACAGGAGTTCCTTACAGCTAATAGGACACCACCACCAACTGCAGAATTATTGTCAGCGTGTCTGTCCTTCCTATATACTTCAAAACTATTGTCAAACAGTTCTAAGTCAGTAATTCCTCCGTTCAACCAAGTTTCAGTTAACGCGATAATATCTTCAGAAAAATTCTGAGTTGACAAAAAAATGTCGCGCGTCTATGAACGCAATCCCCTTACATTTTGATAGTAAAGGGAAAGCCTATTTAGTTTTTTTGGGTCTGACTGGTGATATTATTCGTCCTTCTAGACCTGTGTTTAGGCTTAAACTCAGAAACAAAGATATTATCAGCCCACAGATTAGAGCTCAGAACAGTTGCAAACTCTTCAGCAGCTACTGTGAGAATAAATGATGCGTGGGACGGTTTATTGCCAATTTTTTTGCATGAGCAGAAAGCAGTCTGACTTACTAAACGATTATGTTTGACAAACGTCAATACATTTTCACTTGTTGTGTCGGGCTGAAGGCGTGAAATGAAAACTTTTTTTTCCTCGACAACGCTCTTAAATTTAATGAACTATTGCGCTCATTAGTTATGTCAGTGAGGAGATGGAGTGATAACTGTATTATCCATTTTCACTGGCGTAAACACTGGTTTAGCCGAGATCTGCTTCGTTTCTAAAGTGGCTGGAAGCGTCATACGCCGCTTATTATTTTTATTTTTTGAATTATTTCTCTCTTTTTTCGAAATATTTAGGTCTTTATTAGATGAAATGATTTGAGTCTCAGAAGAACAGGCTGGAAGAGTCTGAGACAATGCGGTCGAAATATTTACCGATGAAGACTTTTCATCATAAATGCTAGTGCTAGTAGGTGAGGTGCTTACTTCATTAAAAAATGTAACAATTTCTTTAAAATTGTTATTTAAAGCATTAAGACTATCACCGAAAAGCTTAATTTTTGAGAAAAACTCATCTGGTGAAAGAACCCTGCACGAAGCACAATACCAGCGAAGACCTGATCGTGGTGAGATTAAATCATCAAGACACGACTTAGAGATCCCAGCACATGAAGTATGGAACAAACGCCCACATGGGCCAGAACAACTGAACATACGGTTCAGAATGTTTTGACTTTTGCAAAGCTCGTCTAAAGAACAAGCAGCAAAATTTTCTACGGAAAAATATTCCATAGCGAAAAAATAAAGTTAAAAATTATATGTGTGCAAAATAATGTCCACTAAGTGCAAATGGGTTAATATAAAATGTTACAGTTTAAAAGCAACTGCAACAATTCGCTGTGCTTAGTTTGTGCAAATAAACAAATAAAGCACAAAGAGGAACGCAAAAAAAAGAGAAAGAAAAAAGTATATACTTAAGCAGCAGCTCAACTATCAAACTACGATGAGAAATAAAACGATATATGTACCACAATAAACATTAAAAAAAATTAATATACTACACCATTAAAAAAAGGAACTTCACTTTATTAACACTAAAAATAATTTTCAAACACAAAACAGCACACACGGAGATTAATAAAACCGATATAAACAAAATACAATAACAAAAACAATAACACAATATAAATGACCGTCACCGGCTATATGACGAGATCAACTGAAAAAAAATTCAATTTTATTTTTATTAAACGTAGCTACATGTATGTAAAAGATATATGTATATGATATTAGCTTTAATTGCAAGACATTCAACTTTATTTTTGTAATGTGCAATTATTTTAATGACTATTTTTGTGGTCACGAGGAATACTTACTAAACTCAAAGTTTCGGAAAAATCTATATTTTTATTGCACTAACACTGACCTTTTTCCCGAAATATATGATCCGTTACAAACGAAATATGTGCAAACATAAGTGTTACTCTATTATGTGTAAAAAGTTTTCTCCTGCATCCTTGCAAAGATTGGCAATAAAGAAAATAGCGTATCGCTTTTTTACGATAGCTTGAGTTTAGTCATTCTTTCTTGTGACAACGGAATTTATGCTATTGATCTGATATTGATAATTCTTCGAAACAACAACAATCTTACAAAAGCACGAACCCTAATGCTCTTCTTTTTTTAATAGGGTAATTCACAATCTCGTGTATTTTGGAAATATGTGCTTTTGTAAATATTTTTAAAAATTTCCTATCAATTGTGAACGGTCTTTTTGATATAATTTGCTATAGTTGTTGCAAATTGTGAAATTCACAGCTTATTGATGAAAAGCAAAACTATTTTCCTCTGGAAATTTCGCTAAACTCAATTTCATGTCGAAAAATTTTTTAAACAAAATTAATTGGTTTTTTTTATTCGCTTATCTTCCACATTAGTTTTTTTCGCCTTTACTTTTTTTTTATAATCAGCAGTCAGCTTACAATATAGTATTGCAATGTATAGTAAATCTTAGCTATGGATTTTAGTGTTGTATATATGCAATAGCGTAGTAACTGCATTCCTTTTTATTTTCTCAGTGTAGAGTAAATATATATTTCACCATTTTGCAAATGATATGGTGCAAGACCATTTGCACTGGATTGTGAATAACCCTAGAATATTCTCAGCATTACGATGCATTTTATTGCATTCTTCTGTTATTTTTTTGTTGTTATACAGCTTTTCTGCTATGAGTTGGCCTTTGAGACCTTCACTGGCTTTACTATACTATACAGTTTTTCAATATTTTTTCTTGTAAGAAATTTATTGAGCTGCATCCTTCCTTGTGGAGCACGAATGAAAGTTTTTGGATATTAAAAAATTTTTAAAAATGTAACTATTTTAAATGATCCAGCAGAAAGAGATATAGGGCTTCTAAATATGGTAAATAATACGTAGACAATGGATCCAGGACAGCAAAATTGTGTTATTTAAGTAATTGAACATTACAATAAAAATCATCCGGACAACAGAAAACGTACAATACTTCGCAACTTAAACTAATGTCGTATAATTTTTTTATAATGGTTATTAACATAAATACTTATATAGCTTCGTTTTATAAAAAATAAAATCTAATTTTTATCGAAAAAAATTCACTGTACAGTTGTGTTGTCTTTTGGTAAAAATACCGTATCATATATCTTCGAATTATACATCATAATTTTTGCTGTAAGATTCCTCAAATTAGGAAATTTACGCAAGGTAATGTGAGTTGAAGTTATCAAACTTTCGAAAAGATTTTAATCAAAATTTCAATTTGCAGAATTTTTTAAAAAAAAAATTTCTGAACAAAATGCAATTGTTCTAACAGCATAAGATGGAAAACTCTATTAGCTTTTAAATAATAAGAAATTGATAAAAATTCTTCCATTATTTTCATAGTTGTATGCAAAATACTGAAAAAGAAATTTCTTGCTTTTTCGAAAAAATGATTTTTTACCGTTAGTTAATATTAAAGTCTTATATACCAAAATTAATGTTTTTAGGAGTAGAATCAGAAATCAACGTGTCCCGGGAACTTTTCGGAAAACGTTGAAAAAGTGGGACGGTCTTGTATATATACTTCTCTATACTTGAAGCCCCTCTTTATCACCGTTACAAACGCAGTGACAAAGTTAATACAACAAAATGTATTCCATACTTTTTTTTTCATTTAGTACAATTTATTCTAAATTTGTATACCAAAATGAAGACGTCATTTATCAACCCTGCTCTGTATATGTATTTGTTTTGTTTTTTATTAATATTTTTACTTACCATACAAAAGGTACAAAAACGCCAAATGAATAATCAATTAATAAAAATTTATGCGAAATATTCTATCAGTTTTTTGACAGACAGTAGAGTCGATCAGTTTTTTGACAGACACATACATTTGTTTTGTTTGCACAACAAAAGCAATAAGAAGCAATAAGCTAGAAGTAAAGTGAATTCAGGGAACAACAGCAACAACAAAACATATAGAAATATTTTTTAACTAACTTATAAACTAAATAGAATTTCAAAATTTTGCCTTCGTTAGGAAATAATTTTAGAGGCGTAAAACAGTTTAGAACAAAAATTTTTAAATCGGTCAACCCATTTAGAAGATATGCTCTGTTTAACATTTTTGAAGCAAGCTGTTCCATGGGAGCTTCGCTCGCGCGCTCCAACAATGGCGAATCATCAAGAAAAAGGAAATTGAGCTTGGAGCGGACATAATGCACATGGACCTTCTGTCCTTTTCTTTATGTCCTCCACCGAATTAAACCTCTGCTATAAATTTACTCTGATTCGAACCAAACAAATGCAAAAATCCTTTTTGAATTTGTTAATATTTTACAGGCAATTCATTGATTTCGCTGAATTTTTTTTTATAAAATGACCTAATAATGACATAATAATGATTTACGTACAGAACATAAAGAGTGCATATTTCTTAAATAATTGCGAAACTTTAAAACTTGGTTATTTTGATCATCATTGTTCAAGGCAGTAACATTATTTTTCATTTTTGAATTAAACAATTAAGCTACAAAAACAAGAAAAAATGTCTAAATTACATTATACTAGCTCCTTAAAAACGTATTTAAAAAGTTATATTAAATTAACACTGCAAATTTCACATTGAAATAATTTTGTTTTTGGCAGTGATGATGCTAAAATAGAATTAGAACCTTAAAATGTTTTTACCCTCAATAATACATATAAAAGTTTTGCTTCTGAATAATCATGTGTTTATTTTTAATCGTATGTTGAATTACTTTTTTCTATCGCATTAGATGTCATTCATATTTGAATATTGTGCAGAAACTATGATGAAATAAATTAATTACCATAAACAGAATACAAAGGACTTCGCGCTCAATAAATCTTAATTCAATTTCATACAACTGCCGCCTTTAATGTCGAGCACGAACAATGTTGGCCAACACAAAAGGTTTATTCATACACGATTGGGCAGATTTACAGGCGGCAACCGTGTACAAGCTGCTATGATGATGCAGTCTCAATTGGAGGAGGAGGAGGAGGAGACGCACCGACCAGTTGGCCCATGTAAACTTATCTAAATTAAAAATCAACATCAGCTCAAAGGCATGTAAATTAGAACATTTGGCGTCCAAGTGAGAGAGGAATTGGCGATTACAGGGTGTTGCAGACACAAAATTAATTCAAGAATTCCCTGTCCTTTTCATTGCTGTTGATGTTTGCTTATGATGGACATATGTGATTGTGATGATGAATACTTTAATCGATTTAAACTTTTAGGGGAATGGGTTAAATAGACTGAAATTATAATATTTCTGACAGAACTAGAGCAATAAATATATTTTTTATTTTTATAGATATTTATTTTTTTTAAATCATATCACCCAACCCAATAAACGTGGTTTTTTGAAGGGCGGGTTTAACCATTCAGAGCGAAGTGCGGCAGATTTGCAAAAAAACGATAATTTTCCAAATAAAAGATTTATAATAAAATTGTGACCTTTTCATGATTTTAAAAGGTTATATTGAGCTTTAGGCCAAGTAATAATTAATGAAAAAAAGGAACAACAACAAAAACAACAACAACTGTAGAATTTAATCACACAGCAGACTAGACAGCCTGTTTCGGAAATAGCTACATTTCCTCGTCAGTAGTCCTGAGTGATTCAGCTGTGACAACACACTGTTTTACGTGCATATGATTCGACACATGTTAGGGCCCAACCAAAATAGACGTTTTGCTCCGTAACGAGTAAAAACGTAAGTGTTCGGTTAAATACATATTATATTTAATAATATAAATACAAATAAAATGAGCAAACGTAACTAAACGAAACTAAATGAAACAGTTTGACAAGACGTATTATTCCGTAAGAACCGAATTGCTAGCGTAGCAACTCATCAACAACAGCTGTGCAGAGTGCGTTTTTATTTTATTTTCATCAATTTGTTTCAATTTCGCCATTATTTCACTAATTTTTCACAATTCTTTATTAAAAATTACAAAATGCGCAATATACATATTAAATAAATAATACTCGATTGCCTACACTCAGGGAATTATTGAATTTCGTACACGGCTGCCATAAGAAAGATGAGGCTGTAGTAGCCATACTAGAGTTATTATATATGAAATGAAGTCACCTTAGCTGAAAGTTTATTGCAAGCACTTTATGAGAGCTCTCATAGCCCTAATTGAATCTGCAATAATCATATAAAAAAACATAAATAATGTTGATCGGTTTTTTGAAAATGAAATCTGTGGTTACAGTTGTGATACATTCAGTATTGTGGTTACTGCAACCAACTTTTAAATCTTGCGTGTAGAGAAACTCCAATATGGCTATTGTAGCCTCAATACGGTTTTCACGCTTTTACTGAAGATACTAAAACCACAAAAGACAAATTTCTCCATTTTAGTTTTGGCTTTGCAGCGTGCTTGTTGGCGAATATTAAAAAAATTGTTTTTAAAGTTAAAGTATTTACTTTGATAAACGCTTTACTTCGATAATAAATATTATGCCTATTATATTGAAAAAGGCATGGACTATTTTACAATTCCATTGTCTAAAACTATTTGTAAGCATGTTTCAGATGCATGCTAATGGTTTGTCGTTTACAATATGGGATTTTTAAAGTTCCATAAAAAAAGTTAAAAAAATAGTTTGTAAAGTTCTATAAACAATTAAAATTTTATATTTATTTGATCAAAAAGTAATATTTTTTCAAATGATTTGAAATAAAAATTTAAAAAATATTTTAAAATAACAATTTTATTAAGCAAACGGCATTAAGAAATTGGTGATAACCTTAAAAGCGCAGAGGTAAGTAGCTTAAATAGAAAAATTCTGACAACCTCAATATAAGGATTTATGGCTATCAAAACCGAATTCCTCTCACCATTCCAAAAGGTGCTGTTATGACCCCTCCACAATTCGGCAGTCAAGACCGAATTCCTCTCACCATTGCAAAAGGCGCTGCTATGACCCCTCCACAATTCCGCTGTCAAAACTGAATTCCTCTCACCATCGCAAAAGGCGCTGTTATGACCCCTCCACAATTCGGCTGTCAAAACCGAATTCCTCTCACCATCGCAAAAGGCGCTGTTATGACCCCTCCACAATTCCGCTGTCAAAACTGAATTCCTCTCACCATTAAAAGTTCTTACAACTTTCTGTGAGGTTGTCAAAACTGGCAGAGCATCTCTTAAACAGGAATCTAACAGCCCTTATGGAAGTTGTCAGATCCTCGCATATTAAATGTTTTGAGAACCGTAATATTACGGCTAGAAGAAGCGAAGTTTTGATAGCATCGCCAGTTCTGTGAGTGTACTGATCAGCTGTTTCAGACGAGTTGAGCAAATCGCTTCATTTTGGGTTCAATCCGTAAACATCCGTAACGAGTGCAGACGTTCGTCAGAATGCTATCGTCTCGTTTCGTCTATTTTGGTTGGGCCCTTAAAGTAAACACATCTGAAATATTATGATGCTGAATTGCTATCCAGAAGAAGTGGATCTTTATTTTTGGTTAAAATCTTTAACCTTATTAATAACTTGGGAAACAGGCACACACATAATTATAGTATAATATTAGTTTTCAAGCAAAGCTTAAATAAAAAACTCTGTCACACCACCTGGTGTCAGCCAAAAAAGTAATCCAAGAAGTGGATGGTAAAGTTCTAAAAGCATAAAAGTCACGCCGACTAGTGATATACACAGAAACTCTAATAAAATTAAAGGCTTGACTAAAAATAAAAATTCACTTGTTCTGAATAACAATTCAGCGTCAAATGTATCAATTAATCCTTTCAGCACCAACGTTTTTCCTGCGGCACGAACAATTTTTTTTTTTACTTTTAATCATGTTCTTTTTGTTCAAGAAGTGTATTAGCAAAATTTCAAGCTGCAACGCCCATCCGTTTGGGGCATAGAACAAGTTACTTTTACTATGAAAATTTTTTAAAAACTCAACTGTTAAAAAATTCATCTTCGAAAAATATTCAATTTGGCTTTTGCTGAAAACTATGTTGTGTATACATTTTGAATTTTTTTTTTATTATTATTATTATTGAAAAAAAAAATACATATAAATTACGTTTTCACAAATTTACAACATTAGGGTTATTCTCTATGTCTAGGATATGAACGTTGCACGATGCAAGAATAGGAAATATGCAATACGTGCACCACTGCAACAACAATATACAAGTAAAAAACCGCAGTATATTTCCTAAGTATGCTACACTGATACCCATGCATACGGCGATGCTATGAAACATAGTTTATGAAATGCAACCCTGTATTTGTAATGAGAGAGAAGAGAATGCGAGAGCAGCCAAACAGCAGGTGAAATGAGCGTGAAGTGCAGCTAATTATAGAGTTCTTTGAGCTGTTGATTTTACTATGCTACGCTTGTACAACAGGGCGCTCTTGATCCATTGGATATTTAAGTAAAGGATTGTTACAATCCATGCTCTCATGCAATTATGCTAGACATAGAGAATATCCTTAATATTTTCACCGGCATAGCTGCAGTCTGTTGAAAATAACTTTCCTAAATGCTTCACAAGTGTTTGCTTAAAATGATCTTTGCTATATGATTCACAAAATGTTGAGTTAATGATCAGTATCAGTTTTCGCTTATTTTATGTCAGTGATGTGGTTTCAGAAATCAATACTATAATATAAGAGCAGACTCACGAAATTCGATCCAGAAAAAACTCGGTAACCGCGTAACCGATTTTGATAATTCTTTTTTTATTTAATTCCTATGATAATTTAGACTTTCGAAGGTTTTCGAAAAATTTATTGTTTAATTATTACAAAATCACGCTTTTTATTTGATACTTACATTCAACCAGCAGCACAATACAACAGCAAGCAAAGCTTTCCTCTTTTTGTCGCGAGAACTTCTTTCAATATAACACGCCAGCCATATTGTGTAGTTGCTTTCAATTTTCTTTGGCCCATATCACACGATGTTTGTTTTTACGACGAATGGCTTAATTATTTGCGTATAATTAAAAGCAGAAACAATCTATTTTTTCGTCGTACACACAAACATGGTGTAATATTTATTTTATTTTTTTTATATATCAAAAAACCAAGGCATGCGCCTTATACAAACAAGGTTTGGTTTTTGACCTGAAAAGAAAGGGATAGCTAATTTAGAGGAATTGATTGGAACCATACGTGCATTATTGATTAGACGAAACAACCGTGCAAGACAATTTGAATTGCTTTTAACCGAAGATACTGTTATGCCTTAACCTCGGCAATCATTTCCAGCCCTTAGTTGTGTTCCAGTCCTTTAATTCCACATTTTCTACAATTAAGTTGTGGATTTTTAGTTTTTCCATAATTCAAAGAAAGTGAAAAGAACCATGTCCGCACCCGGACTCGAGCCAGGGACCTTTGGGTTGATAGTCTAGCACACTTACCACTAGACTACAAAGGCCGACATATGGGCATTTGCAAACGTTTAGAGGGGAGTTATAAGCCTAAATTATGTTTTGCAGCCTTGCCAGCCAGCTTTTCCCCACTTGAGGTTGTATTAGTCTATCCAAACGTATATATAAATGCGTTGTGATAATGCACGGATGTTTAACAACCACGCAAGAACCACTGAACCGATTAAGACGATATAGGTATCAAACGATTCGTTATTTCAACTTATTCGTAATATGCTATGTTAGATTTGCCACGTCTACTTTTCACGCCCACTATTTTTAAAAAATACTATATTTCAGACGATTTTGGTCGTATAAGACTACAATTTGGTAGTTTACTTTGTATGGCTACTTTCGCTAACTGTACTAAAAATGGGCATGGCCACTTCAGTTACGTCCACTTTTCGGGGGATTGCACTAGTTTTAAGCTAAATTGGGCTAAAACTTTGGAATGGTTTGAAATATTTAAAAATTGTTTTCACAGAAATTAGTTTTTAAGCTATACTTTTTTGAACAAAAAACATGAACTTGAACTGCGAAATTCAATTAAAGGCAGTTTTAAGAAAAAACTAAAAACATATTAAACATAAACAAAAATAATCTGGCGAAGCCAAAAACTCGTTTTATTTCCATGACGCATTTCGACAAACTGTCGAACACCAATGAATATTGAAATAAATAAAGAAGCAACTAGATAAGATGGCAACCTTGGTAGAGTTGATGGCGGTGATCTATAAATAGCCTACTGCTTTGAAATATCATATGATTAGCAGCCATACAATTCAAAAAATGAATTCCAAAATCTGCAAAGTCGTATACTAATTTAAACAGTGAGTTGATCACAGCTTAATCACTCAATGACTACTGAAGAGGAATATGTAGCGATTTCCGAAACAGACTGTCGATCCGTTTTTGGAATTCAGAAATTGTGGTCTCTTCAAATCGGGACAGTAGTAGTTTTAACCATCCGGACCATCAAGGTTAAATTTCTTTTCATCAGAAATGATCACATTTTTCAACACGCTGGTCCGTGACATACAGTATGTGGAAAAATTAAGTTGTCAAATTAAACACTGCTTTTACTTATCATCTCTCGACCACTCTATGCTTTGTTTTTCTTTTGTTTTCACATATTTTGGAAGTACCGTTAGCAAAGAGAAAACATGCCATGTTTGATGCGATTCGATACGGTAATGAGTAATAGACACTCCACTGTGTAAATATAGTCATGGTTGTGATGTTGACAAAATAAGTTGTCTGATACGAGTCTTCTTGATTTAAATATTAAAAATTAAAATTAAGTTTGAAGGTTATTTTATAAAAGTGTAATTTAATCAACTTTATCTACTTTTAAGTTTAATTGGTGAGTTTTTCATAAAAAATAAAGGACTTTTTGGTTTTGCTAATAACTGCATAAATTTTCTACGGTTTCTTACAAATAAAAGAAAAAATGCCAAAATTTCGGCAGTTGAAGGATGAGGACTATTCTGTCATAATTAATTTACATAAAGACGGCCATACGCAGAGATATATAGCAGAATTATTTAATAAAAGTCAAGCCGCAATATGGAAAATAATTTCAAAATATAAAAAGGATCACCGAGTCTGCAGAAATATACGTCCTGGTCGTCCCAAAATCACCACTGAAAAGGTAAATAAACGAATTTTGGCAATTTCTACAGCTGATCCATTCAAATCAGCGCCAAAAATTCGGGCGCAACTTCTTAATGAGGGCAAACAGGCTCCTTCGATATATACAATACGTAATAGATTACGCGAAAGCAACAAGCATGGTCGAGCATGGAAGTTGCTCGCAAGCTTCCGTTCCTAAGTAAGAAAAATAGAGAGAAAAGGCGCCAATTCTATGAGGATCACATACTAAAGCCTCAACATTTTTGGCACACGGTACTTTGGAAGGATGAGTCTATGATAAAACTCAAATATTCTCATGGCTTGGTGTATGTGTGGAGGAGCCCTAGCGAACAGCTTTCATATAAGTGCACTCTACCAACTATTAAGTCAGTAGAAAGAGGTTTAATGGTTTGGGGATGCTTAGCTGCGTATGACACAGGTAGTTGTGTTATCCTAGAAGGAAAAGTGACAGCCACAGTGTACTTAAAAATTCTAGAGGAGACTGTAATACCCGAAGGTAGACGTCTTATAGGGCAAAATTTTATTCTCCAACAAGATAATGCACCTATCCACACTGCAAAATTGATAAAAAATTACTTCATAAGAGAAAATATAAATGTTTTAAAGTGACCTCCGCAAATCCCAGACTTGTCGCCGATAGAAAATGTGTGGGCGGACTTGAAAATACGCATTACGCAGGAAAAGCCTCAAAAATTGGTGGATTAGAGACAGAAAGCCACTATGTTTTTAACGTTGACCCCTGCCACGAAGGCTTAATTCAACGGTGCTCCAAAGCTTGGGACAAATATGAAGCGTCGGCCAACGCCCTTTCGGAATTCAAGAAAGACCACTTTAGAAAGGTGGTCTAATCACCTAACCACTTTATCCCCTAATAACATGCAACAGAACCTTTGTCGTCAGATTGACGCAATTCATGACCGTGGCACTTTCAGCTACTTGAATTTATACATGACTTGGTTATTTTAATAACCTTGGGCTATCTCAGTATCAATACCAGTAATATAACCAATTATTTTTTCTCCGCAATAATCATCTACATCATATCAGAGGTCATCACTCTCTGACATGAAAGACTAAGGCAGAAACTTCATAGGCCTGAAATCATCATATCATCAGGTTCCTCAATCTCAGTGGACACAACTCAGACTATTTAGGTTTCCCCATCGCCTGTACTCAAATTCCAAAGGTAACAGTATATTGATCCGGTAGTTGCTTACCTTCCTAACATTTACTGTTTGAAATTAGCGAGATTCAATCTACCATCATTCTCTTAGTAATTTAAGGAAGTTACCAACCGGAGTTCAACTTAAGTGTAACTATAGAACATTTATATTTGACTGTGACACCTTCAGCCACTAGAATTGTACATGACTAAACCACAATTCTACTTATGCAACTTCGTTAACCTAATTAAGACTTAATAAAAAGCCTTTTTCAGAAAACTAGGAAGCATGAGCCGTTGTATACCAATTGGCTTATACAACGGTCCAAAGATTAAATGTTTCCTACATAAAACCTTTATTCTAAGATAAAGTCTGCAGAACAACGATAGATCAGGTCTCCTCATCATTGATGGATGACTGTCCCCGCTCTTCAAGTTATGTTATATCATATATAATATCATATACCATATCATATGATAACTTAATATCAAAACCATGCTTTCTCCAAGAATTTGGCAACCAACAACCAAGGCTCAAGGTAAATCTTTTTCTTTTACAGTTATCAGATGAACATTCAAGAGCCGTGCCTCAAGAATGAACTCATTATGAACGGCCCATGAACTGCCCATCCAATATCAAACCCTCACCCTTTTTCCTGGCTTGGGACAGGCAGATTCCCCGAAGGTCCTCTGGCGGGTTTGGTGGATTTGAGACAGTGCATTTTTCGAAATTGGACAAATTTTCCTAAGAATCAATCCTTGAAGCTTGTTAACTCAATTACACATAGACTTGGCAAAATGGCTGCCAACAACTTCGGACATTGCGGATATTAAATGATTGACAACATACTTTTGCAACATTTTTATATATGATATAGTGTTGTTTATTTTTCAAAACTGGAAATATGTTTGTTTTTGTTTTAAATTTTGTTTTAGTTTAAGACATTGAAGCACAAATTTTAATTTAAAAAAATAAAAACCTTAATAAAACACGACAAAAAAATTATTTTCGAACATTTTTTTAAAAATTTTTTTCTGTATGTATGTTTCCTGGCAAAGACCAACCTAGCCTTTTTATGCAAATCTTTCAACTCTGGCTTTGAATTCATTTTCTTCCAAACGAGACGACCACTGCTAGCCAAAACTTGTGTTCGATATAATTTATGTTGCAGCTACATTTTCTTCTAGACCAGCTGGAACAATAGCCGCTTTTTGGCGTGGGGAAATTTAATGATTATTATTATTTTTTGGTTTTTTATTGTATGCAGCTTTTAGTTTGACAACATTATCGACTGCTGTGGCT
Source organism: Dichetophora obliterata (assembly GCA_963920525.1). Taxonomy (NCBI): domain Eukaryota; kingdom Metazoa; phylum Arthropoda; class Insecta; order Diptera; family Sciomyzidae; genus Dichetophora; species Dichetophora obliterata. The sequence continues at coordinate 51,669,691 of OY986438.1, read as the reverse complement.
CTTGTAAGTGTGGATTTTAGCAGTTTCTTCTACCGAAAGTGTTGTTCCCTTCTCCATAATGGACGGTTGTTAACAAATTAAGCACAACTGAACTTTTTTAAATTTAAACAATAAATTTTTTTCAAAATAAAGTCAGCAAATACCAAAACTACAAATACGTGAATTTCGTGCAAAAAACTAGCCGAACCAAGCGCGTCGGAAGCTAATTTCATCTGGGGGGCAGTACAAATGGGGGGGGCAGTACAAATGGTGGTGCAAAAAAGTTCACCAAAATTAATTCAAAGAAACATGAGTGTGAATAAACAAATTTTTTATTTTAGTTTAATATAAAAAAAATATAAAAATATATAAAAAATATTAAAATTTCATTATTTTTAAAAGTTCTTCCAATTTCAATATTAGAGATCAAGGATCTTTCATATGGTAATATGAAAATATAAGAAATAATGGTTGCTTTTATAAAGCAAGACTAGGCATATCCTTACATGGTTTAAATGCAATAAGGTACAAAAAGCTATATCAATTTAAATTATTCCAAAATGTTTCTTTCTGTCCTTGCGAGTAACAAACTCTTTCACCACCTCCATCGAATTCAATTCTTCGGTTTTATCTTTGTGAATGTGTATAAGTGCTGCATGAGTGAGTCGTTTCTGTGTCATAGTTGCTCGAAGATACGTCTTAAGTCATCTTAGTGCACTAAAAGAACGCTCAGATGAAGCTGCTGATGCAGGCACAGTCAAAAGCAAAGCAATAAGTTTTTCAACTTCATTTAATAGTTTTTTTACAGTATCCGAATTTTTCGCAAATTAGGATACAATGCCACTACAATTTCAAGGTGTTTGGCCAGGCAATTGCTTCAGCAATTTCATCTGCATAAAGATCTAGTTTTCTTTTTAGATTTTGTTCAGAAGGCACTTTTCCGTTGAAGGCTTCGATTACAATATTTTCCAACGATTCCAGAGTGTCAAGATCTGCTTAAATGTACAATAAGATCTACAAAGTGCCAGCTTACACTAACTTCACTCAACCGACTCACCGTATGTTAAATCAAAGTGAATCGGTTGAGTGAAGCTGGTATGAATAAAAAAAAAGTCAAATATCAACCTGTTTGATCGAATCTAGCCGTTATCTCATTTGAGAGAAGATCAAAAATTTCGAAATAATCTTTTCGTAGCCGATCATATTATGGTAACTATACTGAAGGAACCGGATTTGATGTTTGTTCAAAGCGTCGAGGTGGATTTTCATCAGCTTATTCACAGTAGGGGCTTTCGCATGGTCCAAAACATTGGACCAACATGGCAGATTGTACAACATGTAGTACCATGCGTAAGCTAAAACGAAAGTCGAAATTTTTGGTTTTTTTCTGCCGATTGTCAAATATTGTACAACTATGTAAAATTACTGCTCAATTGTTAGGGAATCTAAAAGTTGCTTAGCTATTAGCGGGATGTGTTCTGCTTGAGAGCTTGCAATTAATGATGTTGCTTTACAAGTTGGATCGTTCGAACGCTTAATCAAATAGTCCCATTAGTTTTCCATCTAACTTATCGAAAACATGTCGTCCAATAAGTGCTGTTCACATTTCAAACCGCTCATCAAATCATTTGTCAAATCGTTTGACCACAGAAGTGTTCTGACTCTTCAAATTTTTCGTCAAATTTCATTTTATCTTGAACACCGAAGTAAGCACATCGCGATGACGGAAAAATTTTAATACCTTTTGTTATTAAAATCGTATTGGAAGAAGAAGAAATTATTTTATAAATTATTATAAATTGTTTGCAACAATTATTTATTATTATTTTGATATTATTTTCTTCCGCTCCTTCTTTTGCCGCTATGTGCACAGGTTGAAAACTTTTTTGAACTGACAAAATCGTACTACACGATTTGACGAGTGTTCACACTGGTCAAATCGTTCGGCAAATCAGCAGAAAAATCAAAAAATTTTGATTTTCATCAAACGATTTGACCAACGATTTGATAAGTGTTCACACTCGTCAAATCGCCATCAAATCCATACAAATTCTGTTGGTCAAATCAATTGTCAAATCATTTGATGATCGATTTGATGGCGGTTTGAAATGTGAACAGCCCTATATGGAAAGCCCCTAAGAACATGTCAAATTTTTTCTTACCAGAGTTGCAAAATTAACAAGCATTAAGCTACATACTTAAGGGTGCTTTTAAACTGAAGTGGTGGGCTTGCAATAGAAACTCTAGATTTTGTTCTATCTTTTTGCAAACACAGAGAAAGAAAATGGTTATCCGCAAGCATGCTTATGAAGAAGAGAGAAAGAAGAGGAAAATATATACTACAAAAATATTATCGTTGTAAAAAAAACTGATATTTTGAATAACTTTTGAAGTTTTCCTTTTAAATTGTTTATCTATCTAAAAAAGTGGGGGGGCAACTGCCCCCTTTTCCCCCCGCTTCCGACGCCAATGAGCCGAACTAATATTCAACGAACTAAAACAACAATACGAAATAAAGGCCCAAAAGAAAATAACAAAAAAAAGTCACAGTCACTTTTTCAAGAGAAGATTTTAGCATAAATGTTGCTACCTTTAATTGAATTTAGCTGAGTGTATTAGAGGTTTGCAGTCATTTCTAAAAAAACAGAGCGCTTCATTAAATACGGAAAGCCGGTGCTTCATAAAACAACTAATATTCAATTCAAACCGAAGATTTTATTGCCTCGAACTTAACGACATTTTATCTTTATCGACCTTATTGAACCCAACATTTGTCAATTATTTAATTTTTTAATGTTATTAAATTATTTTAATTGCATTTTAAGGTACAAATCAAAGGCTTTCACTGATGACACGTCTTAAAGAATCTGCTTAAAAACTAATGAGGCTCATGAAAAAAAGTGAAATCAAAAACCAAACAATAGACGTAGACTTTATTTGTGTAGATTTCGAAGTCAAAACGACAGATTTCGAACCAGAATCGTATAACCAATCACAGGACTGAACCATTATCTTCATGAAGAATATTTAAACCGTAGCAATAGTCGCATCCTCCGTGCCAAGTGAACGTATTTTTTCTATATCTGGATAGGTTTTATCACCTAGGGGAAACCGTTTGAAAGCAGAAAATGCAGGAAGTTTTTATTTTTTAACTTAAGAGTTCTTAAATTAATTAATGGTGCCTGGAAGGCATTTTTACTGGTCATGAAAGCTTCTGACTCTGCCAAGAAGTTAGAGAAAATAAGTATAACTTTAATTGCAGCCATTTTAGTGATTGCTTGCGAAAATACGTGGGTTCTTAGAAACGAAGCGAGTATAAAAGTATCAAGAAGAAGTATCGAGTTTCGAAGTAAACTTGATACCAAATATAAAAAAAAGTATCGAGTTTACCCATTACTAATTGAAAATTTGTTTCTTTCGTTTCGTTTTTGAACTCGTGCTTTTTTTCAAGTGCAAACTTTAAAAGCTAAAGGTTTACAACAAGTGTTGCCGTGACGTTTCTAAAAAATGTAACCATGAAAAAGTCAAAAAAGTACCCAAAAGTATCCACTTTTCAATAAAAAAGTATTTACTTATCAAAATCCACAAACCAATAATATATAAATTTTATATAACATAAAAAACAACTTCAATATTTTTAAATAAAGAAACCCAATTATATAAGCTTCCACAAAAATTTCATTTATTTAATTTTTAAACTAACAAAAAATATTTGCTAAATAAAAATGTAATAATAAGAAACAAAACATGTATAATAGTTAATATCAAAAAGGAACATTAATTTCAGTAATTCAGTCTCTTATATGTGTTATTATTTCCCTTTAATTACATAAACTTCATAAGTATTATTTAAAATATTTTCCAATTTAATGCATTTTTTGATAAGAAAATATTGCCCAAAAATGTTTTCATGTCATCATTTATCTTAACGTTTTTTTTTTAATTTAAGGGACTGCCTCCTTTTTATATTTTGCAAACAAAAATATATACATATTCATATTAAAACACATTTTTTTAAAAAGCATCTAAACTTACACTGAGGCTTAAAAAAGTATCCATCAATTTTTGAAGGGTAAAAGTATCCGAATGGATCCAATTGTATCAGAACGGCAACACTGTTCACAACATAAACATAAAAATGTGTATGTATCTATATGTGTGCGCACCCCTGCTGCAGAACATTGTAAAATATATAAACAAAACATTTTAAGCAAATGAAGCAATTTTTGCAAATAAATAATGTTATATGAAGAGTTAAGAAACAAAAACAACTTTTGGCCTTTTTTTGAGTACAAATTGGATATTTTAAAGGTTTTTGAAAACAATATTCAACATTGCATTGGGTAGGTTACGGTAATCCTCTCCTCATTTTCCAAAAAACCGCGTAATTTGGCTAAAGCCTAACAGTAGCCTACAGTAGTTGCGCGAGATTCATATTTAGCATCAACAGACAAACTAGCATGCACAAAATTAGGTTTATTTGTTTGTTTGTCTATAGTACAATAAGAACTTGATTCTTTTAATGTACAGTTTCACAATAGGTACAAAGATTTATGCTTAGCGATAATTGACACATATAAACATTTTAATTACAAAGTGCATATAATTTTTAATTTGAACTTAATAAATAACTATTATTCAATTAAAAGTATCATTAATTACTAAGTAGGAATAAAGTGAGTTAAAACAGAGTGCAGCTGAAACAATTTAAAGAAGTAGAATGGTAGAAAACTGGCTAAGAAATATTTAATGTGTTGAAAAATATTGAAATATGATTCTATGTCGTCTCCCTTATATATCTTATATCTTACATGGCTTGTTAGGATCATCTCCGAATCTACAGGGTTGTCCATATTCGAAGCGCCTATTTTATTTTTAAATAAATCAAAGAAACCACAATTTTTTGTCTGTTCGTCATGAATATCATTTAATTGGGTTCAAGTAGATTTGCTTACATTATTTCTTGAATATGATATGACGCGCACAGAATAAAAACATTAAGGGTTCTCATCTAAGCATGTAAACTTGTAAACATGTATAGCATTTAAACTTTTGATGAGCGATAAAGTGTAAATAGTGTAAATGTCGACAAAATGGCGGCTGCTGCTGTGACAACATTATAGCTTTTTTAAATTTTAAACCTTTTAAAAACCTTCATTAACATAGAAAAATAAATAAAACGTGTTCATATTTACTTCAACTACTTTAAATATGTAATGATTAGCGCCAAAGACAACCCTCATTCACACACGTAGATTTACATGCTAGTTTACATTACAAAATAGGCTCGGAAATGATGTAAACTCTCGCCCATACAAATTTTGACAGATAGTTTACGCGCATGTAAGTTCACAAGGTTTACAATGTTTACGGGTCAGTTACATGCTTAGATGAGAAGCCTTATTGTGTTTTATTTCACAGAAGAAAAACACGTACGAAATTTTGCCAGCGTTAAAATAAGTTCTCTCTGCAGCGTGCGTGTAAATTTTGCATGTATGCGTGAGCGCTTGTACTCTTCGTTCGTTATTGGTTTTATTTGTTGCTGCTTTGGTCAACAAGCGATGCTGACTTGGATGCAAACTCGCTATAATATATTTTATGAAGGCAATTTTGCATTCAGTTTTTAATACAGCCAATTATTTATGTATATCGTCTAAGAAAATTAAATTAATGCAAGTTATTTAATAATTAGTTTTATTTATTTTTATTTGAATGATTTTAAAGCCACATTAGGAAAAAATTTGTGTTACTAATTAAACATAAATAAGGAAAATATTTCATTTAAAATTAAATAAAAAATCAATATGATAACAGAAGAACTAAAAAAATATTTCACTTAAAATCAATTTAAAAAAAACAATATAAAAACATAAAAATGTATAAAAAGTTGTGTTCAACAAATATTTTCATCATCATTGCCATCGCTTACAATACCATAGTCGATATCTGAACAGTTTTCGTACTTCAAATTTTGAAAGAAGTGACGAGATTCTATAGGAATGAAATTCATTTGCTGAAGAAGGTCTAAGTATTTAGCTTTTGTGATAGCTTTCCCTTCTGGATACAAACAAGACAAATGCACCGTCTTAAATTCTTCCTCACATACACTTCTCTTTTTTAAATTTACCACATGTGTCAAATTTGCGGTGAAAAAAATAAGTTGGAATATATTTTGCTTTTCTTGCGTGATTTTTTCAACTTTAAACCAATTTATTTTCTGTCCAGTAATATCGACTTTTCGGTTGACAATCAGCTTCTCCAGTTCTTTGGAACTAACAAAGTCAGCACTTTCCATTTTCTTAATATGAAACTTTGGTTCATTTTTTTTAGATTCCGCTATTATGTTTAGCCAAGCGTCTGGAGTTGGCACAACCTCGATTTTTTTTTTGTATTTTTCTATCAAGCTGAAACATCTATCGCAACTGTTATAACTGTGACCCGATATGAAATATTTTTGAGTGATTGTTTTTATATTAGAAGATGCCAAAAAATGCTTCAGGGGTACTGCAAGTTTAATGTTGCGATTCTGTCCTCCACAAGAATCTGAATATAAAACAATTTCTTCCGTTGAATCAAGTATGTGATTTTGCAAATGGTAAATAAAGCATGACCCAATTTCTTGCCCTCCTCTTGAGGCAACGCTTTCATTCCATATGTACATGTATCCTATTAATAACAAAAATATGCTTATTAAGCTAACATTGTCGCCTGTTTATGACATTAATAGTAATTTTAATAATAACAAATACGTAGAATCGCGAAAAAGTTAACTCGCGCAAAAGTTAATCGCTCGGCAAATAATCGAGTTTCAGCGTAAACGTACCGCTCTAAGAATTTTACATTTTAGTTAAATTTTTTGAGCGTATGAGTTTTTAAACCAACCGTTTGTTTGGCAACACCTGCATATTTTATATTATTGTATACATGCATTATTGTATTTTTAAAATGACTTAGAAAAGTAAATAATTCAAAAAAGGTCAAAAAATGTCCCTTGAAACATTTCTGTTAACTTTTTCGAGATTATAAGTAAAATTATTGTAATTTTTTTACGAATTTCAACAAATATTTTATTTAATATGTATGATGTGGATGTTTTTGACCATTACATTTTAAAATTGCTTTTTCTATTTTCTATTTTTTTCTATTTTCTATTTTACATTCTATTTTTCCCGAGGTTTGGTCTTTTTGTTCAACTGTTTTGGTAAATTTTTAAATATTGTGCTTTTTGTAAAAATAAAAAATCTCCCCTGAAGATGTCTCCAAACAAGTGGAGAAACTTAGGGGAAAAATTTCATTTTTATATTTTCATTTCAAATTACATTTAAGAAATAGTAGTCAAAAACCTGTACATCATAATAATACATTATTAAAAATTTTAGAACTGTTTTTTAGGTTTGAGTTAAAATCACTTTTTATTACCTTTATAAGGACACCTCAAACGAAAATTGAGCTAGTATTAATATATCTATTATATTTTAAAATTTAGGAAATTTTTAACTTATATCGATTTCCCTAAAATTGGAATATTTCGTAAAATCTTTAAATAAACTATAAAATTTTTTTACTTTAGTATTACTTTTACCATTAAATTTACTTTTATTTTAGTAAAAATCAATTGTTACTGAAATTATGTTTTTATTTCGTTAGTAGATTCAATTAGAAAAGTTTGAGCGTAACTTCCTAAACAATTATGGGAACATTTTATAACACACGAAGTAAACCGTATACACGTGAAACTGGAGACAAAGGATAGTAAAACTGCGTACTCACTTTTTCTTAACAACTATAGAATTTTTTTTAAGAATTTTTAAGTTAAAAAAAGAATTGCTTAAAAATGTTTGTTTAAATACTTTAAACTTTCAAAGCATGACAATATTGTCTTCTCTCATTTAAGGATTTAAGTATTTAAATAAATTTTTTAAAGACGTTCTAGAGAAAAAGTGAGAACACAGTTTTACTATCCTTTGTCTCTAATTTCACGTGTATATGGTTTACTTCGTGTGTGAAAAGTGCTGTCGTATGGTGTAATATATAATTTTTTTATTCATTTAATATAGAATAGCTGTAAAAAATAGTTTCACTATATTAAAACGTATTTTCCCCTTAAAACATTATGCTGTAACCTGTTAAATTTGCTTTGCATGCAAAGTAGAAGAATGAAGATTGAAAACTTACCTCTTTTTTTTACTTCATCAAATACACACAAATTATACGTCCATAATTGCCTCTTATAATACGCAACTGATGTTGTCAATGCAGGTGTTTCCAATGTTTTTTGGAGATCAAATGTCAAAACTGCTGAACATCTATTTTGAGTAGCTTTATCTACGTCTTGTTTAAATTCGTTGCATGCCCTTTCCACGGATTCCATATGTTTCTGTTGTTTTTCTTTAAGTTCATCAAGTTCTGCTTGCACAAGGGTTGCTTTTAAAGCGCATTGTAAATGATCGCAAGTTTTGCACGTATCTGTGTGCAGGAGTTTAAAACTTAAATTAAAATTATTGTTGAAAATTTCACTGAAGACATAATGGGAAACAACATTAGCGTTCTTTGCTTCACAAGAACTTTTATATTCTTCGTAAAACTTCCTTAAGTTTAAATTAGGGTGCAAATATTTTTTTCGGATTTCTTACGGCTGTAATGCGATTCGTACTTCGGAAAAAGGTTTATGAAATTTATAACATTTTGGCGATCGATCTCCAAGGTTTTATTTGCTGGAGGAGCTCGTCCGCGAGCCTCGATAGCGCTGGGGTTTCTTGTCGCAGTTTTTAAAGCACTTTGTATTCGCGACGACGTTAGGCTTAAACATTTCATATAAAACGTCCTGCAAACTTTTCGATGTATTCCATCATCATCTTCTAATGAATATTCAAAATTATGTTTATGTGCCCTTAATGGAACAATAGGTCTTGGCTTAGGAGAGACCGCAATCTTCTTAACTGTTGATCGGATCAGTAAAGTTTTTTGTGTCCAATTAGATACATTGTAGAAACTATCAAAAATTTTTTTCTGGCGAACAATATCAATATCTTTGCAGCAATCTTTATTGCATTTGCAAATAACTTGTCCTTGAAATTTTTTTGCTGTAATAATTTTTCCACTGACTGTTGTATGTTCTCTGCCACGCTCAACATTTTCTTTTGCAATATTTTGTTTTCGATATTTCAATCGCTTTTGTCTTTTTTTTGGATTTATTGCATCTAAAAGTTAAGCTCAATAAGAATAATTTTTACTTAACCCATACATTAGAACTTACCAGCAATTTCTTCTTGCATATTTTCAAACCTTAATAATCACAATAACTTAAATCAAAAGCTAGAAACAAAAGAACACCTGCACAACCATTAAGCATACACACTTCTTTTCAAATGATATTAGAAAGAATGTCCTATTTTTTCACATAACGAAAAACCCCCACTCAACAACGTTGATACATATTAAAGTTATTATTGATTGAAGACAAAAGCACACAAAAAAAAAAGAACGAACGATCATGAACGAAGAGTACAAGCGGTCACGCATACATGCAAAATTCACAAGCACGCTGCAGAGAGAACTTCTTTTTACGCAGGCAAAATTTCGTAAGCGTCTTTCTTCTGTGAAATATAACACAATGTTTTTATTCTGTGCGCGTCATATCTCGTAAATGGTCGCCATTGGCCTCTACGACATATTGTGCACGTTTTGCAGCATTTTCCATAGTTTTCTTCAACATTTCGATGGGAATGGCGGTTATTTCTTGACGGATGTTGGTTTTCAGCTCTTCTAGGGTCTTTGGCTTGTTGACGTAAACCTTTGATTTCAAATAACCCCACAAAAAGAAGTCTGGAGGCGTTAAATCTGGTGATCTTGGCGGCCAATCGAAATCACCATTTTTTTACATCAAACGGCCAGGGAACAATTGCTTCAAAAAATCGATTGTAGTGCGGCTTGTGTGTGGTGGCGCGCTGTCTTGTTGAAACCAGTAGTGCCTGATATGCTTTCGACGAACGATTGGCATGAAAAAATTGTTTATCATATCGCGATAACGCTCCTGATTGACAGTAACTCTGTGGCCATTATCATCTTCGAAAAAGAACGGCCCAATGAGCATTTTAGCACAAACGCCACACCAAACAGTGACTTTTGCATCGTGAAGAGGTACCTCTTGAATCTCTTGTGGATTTTCAGTGGCATAAATACGGCAATTTTGTTTGTTTACCGTTCCGTTCAACTGAAATTTTTTGAAAGCACGTTGAGTTTTCACTATTGACTTGTTTTGTTGAATGTAAATTTCAACAATTTTAGAGCGTTCGCGTGGCGTGTACTGTTCCATTGTAAACATTTGCTTGGAATGACGCTTCAAACGCGGTATGTCATTAGTCGATTTGGCATCACTGCGGAAAGTTACAGTGTTGCCAGATGGGCGCTTCGAATATGGACAACCCTGTACTAATCTGATTACTGGTTGCTCGTTTAAAGGTCCCCAGGGACCCTCTTAATGAATATAGGGTACGCTGCTTATAATTATTAACTTTTTTGGACCCTAACAATGTCATTAACATTTTTTGTTTTCATATGTTTGGTGGAGTGTCGTAAAATGTGAGTGGTTATATATTTAGGCAGATGAAATAGAAAAAAAAGCCAACACACTGCCAGCACATCTGTTTATATAAAAATAGATCGTGGTTTGTTCGGATGCTTAATACTTGAAAACGACTGGACCAAATGAAATACTTCCTTTTTCGGGTTTGTTCGTAATTGCTACGCAAAGGTTTAGGAAAAAATAAAAGTCGAAAATTTTTAAGAGGTGGCGCTGTAGACGCACATTTCGTTTTTCAGGTCAATTTGGACGTGATATTCAATAGCTTTGGAATTATAGGTCGCACAGCCTCAGAATTCGATATTCGACCACACTTTACACATGCCGTTTCACGGCATAAAATTTTATAGGCGTTCGACAAGGGGGCTTGGCACCTCCCACACAACTGGAATTCGGTATTCGACCACAATTAACATTGGCCGTTTCACTGATAACATTTTAGGGGCGTTGAAAAAGAGGGCGTGAAACCTCTATACATTCTTAATTTTACAATTATAGACGTTTGGCTACGGGGGCGTGGCAGAAACACGCCGGGTCTCAGCTATTATAGCTGAGACTATATTATTATAGTATGAAAGCCGGATTTCTCTTTCTTTTTTTATCTTTCTTCTCTTCAATCTAATTTTCATCTCTACTTACTTTTTCTTTTAAGTTACTTTACTTCTTTAAAATAACGGGTTGTAACTTAAAATCTGCACTTATTTGAATTGCTTGCAGTTTCAACACGCTTTGTTTTGCTACGAAGGCATTGCGTGAATAAATGAGTTATTGCATTAAGGGTATTCACATTGACTTGGGTAGTTGGGTAGATTGGCAAATTCCGTACATTTTGTTTTTGTAAAGTTACAAGTACCCAAATTCCCAAGTACCCATCTACCAAGCTACTCTAGCTGACTACCTGACTTATTTGGGTGGATTGATTTCTTGCTAAATTTAGTACTTTTTCCATGTGTTACCACCTTTTGAAAAATAGACAATAATTGACCAAAGAGCATCAAATATAAGACATTTGTTGTCAAAAAATGTCCACACCTCTTATTACCGCAAAAAAATCATTAAAAATGTTATATTTCAGACGGATGCGGTTATTTTAGTCTAAAATTTTGTAATAAAGTTCGTGTGGCTTCTATCGGCAACTCAACTTACAATGGGCATGGTTGAACTATAACTACGCCTACTTTTCAGAAATCATTACAGTTCCTCAGTTGTGAATGTTTTTATAATGAAACTTGGTGTGTACGTGCTATAAGACGTAGTGGTGTTCACTATATATATATAAATGTTGCCACGCCTACTTTTACCGCCCTTCTATATATAAAAATAAATAAAATAAACTGGCCATTTCAGCCCTTGGAAGGACTTTGACCTAGCTTCTATTGATCAATTGTGTTGTGCGTGTTATTAAATGTTTGATCACAAATGACCGAGAACTGGACCTACGTGTTTAATGCCGACTCCGAACGGCTTATGTTCTCAAGAAGCTTTACATGGCAATTTTTACTCTCTGAGGTTTGCCATTGTCTGCAGAGAGGTGACGACCGAACAGAAAAATTAATTCAATTGAAAAAACTTTTCTGTCTGAGCTGGAATTGAACCCGGGCTACCGCGGTTCTTTAGCTTAGGGGCCACGCACGCAACCCACTAGGCTACGGCCGCCACTATAGGTATATATAAAATCGTTCGTGCGGTGTCTCTTAAGATCTCAGGAACGGTAAACCTAAGGCCACCAAATTTACAATATCTGTTTTTAATATATCTGTTAATAAAAAAACACTCACCCCCTTTTACCGCCCACAAATCAATAGAAATACTATATTTCAGACAGTTTGGATCATATTAAACTAAAATATTGTAATTTAGGTCGTATGGTTACTGACGGCAACTTTACTAAAAATAGGCGTGGTCGAACTATGTTTACGCTCCATTTTCAGTGGAATTGAGCTGTAATTTTGGCAAGAGATTTTTTTCGAGTACGAGATGGTTTAGGGACAAATTTTTGACACACCCCCTTCTACCGCCCTCAAATCAATAAAATTGCTATATTTCGGACGGTTTTGGTCGTATTAGACTTAAACTTTGTAATATAATTATGTAATTACTTTCGAAAACTGAAATAAAAATGGGCGTGTTAGCACTACAGTTATGCCAGTTCAGATATATAAAATTATTTTTTCCGATTGGCATGAAAAGTAATGGCCTAAATTTTGCGCACATAAAATGAAAAAAAATAATTTGGTGGCAACCCTCTTCTAGCTGTCATTCATCTCTCATCAGTTATATATACCGGGGAGATCAAATAAACATGCAGCACTGCTCAAAACTATTTTACAAAGTACTCAATTGCAGTTAGGGTGCTCGCAATAATCAAAAGTACCCAATCTACGCATACCCGGCCTTTGTAGTCTAGTGGAGAGTGCGCTAGGCTCTCAACCCAAAGGTCCCTGGTTCGAATCCGGGCTCGGGCATGGTTCTTCTCACTTTCTTTGTTCTTTCTTTGTCCTACATTTAAGAATTATGGAAAATTAAAAATTCACAACTAAATTGTGGAAAATTTGAAGGAATGGAACAACTAAGGGCTTGAAAAGCTTGCCGAGGTTAAGGCATAACACTAGCAGTTGTTTCCCCTTATCAATAATTCACGTACAGTTCCAATCAATTCCTCTAAATAATCTATCCCTTTCCTTTCAGATCAAAGACCAAACCTTGTTTGTATAAGGCGCATGCCTTGGTTCTTTGATCTTTTTAAAAAAAAAAAAAAAAAAAAAAAAACCCAACTACCCACGTCAGTGTGAATACATTTATAATCTTTTTATCATATGACTCATGGCAGCGGACTTGTTACGTTAGTCTTTAAAATGTCTTAACAGCAGCAACTAGTGTCCGACCGAAACATGAATTTCGCCCGAAACCATTTGGATATTTTATAATATTTGACCGAAATCGAAACTGCCCAGCAAACCAAAGTTTCCGAATTCGTAACGAATTCGTTACGAATTTTTCGAAATTATTCCGAGTTCGGCATCCGAATTCGTTCCGATTTCGTAACGACAATCGTATGGAGGGGTGGAAGAATTTGGAAGGAATTTTAGTAACGAATTTGTAACAAATTCGTAAAGAATTGGAGTATCGTATTCGTAACAAATTCGTAACAAATTCGTAAAGAATTGACGTATCGATTTCGTAACAAATTCGTAAACAATTGAATTATCGTTTTCGTAACGAATTCCTTACAAATTCATTACAATTTCTTAACTAATTGTAGCACCGAATTTGTAACGAATTGAAGAATCAAATTTGCAACGATCACTTAATGATTTTTATACCGTATGTAATACAAAATGAAATAACAATTTCGAATCAAAGTTTAGTTAGGGCTTAAGATGCCCCAGACTATATGTTTCGTACAAATGACATGCCAAAAATTATAAATTATAAATGTGAATCTGACATGTCGTTTGTATTTGCATCTGTAAATATTAAAAGTAGAACCATATTTTGTATCATAGGTTTTAAAGAAAAAGTTGTTTAAAATTAAATTATTTTACAAATGGAAAATTATTTAAAATACCGCTAGGCTCATGACCTACCAATTTTTTTCAACTCGAAATATTATAAACACCTCACAATTTAAATTTGAAAATTTGATTTCGGAACTCTTTCGAAGTATTCGGAAATGTTCCGAAATCAGTGTTGCGTAATAGTTACGAATTCGTTAAGAATTCTCGAAATAGTTACGAACTAATCGGAATTCAGACAAATTCGGAAACTTTGGTTTGTAGGGTGGTTATAAATATGAAAATTTAAAAGAAGCAAAAGTACTTTCATACTCATAAGAAAAAAATTTTATATAATATAAAGTATTATTTGAATATTGAAGTTTATAATAATTAATTAAAATTTACTATAATAATCAATGAGATAATTTTTTATTTTATTTTTTATTACAAAAGTATTGCATACTTTATATCTTTTGTACAAACTCAAAATAGTACGCACTTATGACGAATTCATAATTTTCGTTTTGTACAATGTGTTGTAAATATTTTAATTAAACCAAACTTATATATTTTAATTATATAACTGACGCAAGTAATTTTTACCAAAAGTTTCGGTTAGTTTCGGCTATTCGGCCTCAATATGGCCGAAACTGACAAACTGAAATCGAAACCGAAACCGAATATTCGGTCGGACACTAGCAGCAACATCTTCCAAGAGCGTATTGTACGTTTTTATCAGCAGCAATCAGAAAAGGGAAAAAGTTCACATGCGAACATTTTATGGCTCAGGGAATGTCGATATGTGAGTCGATATCCTGAGCACCTTTAAAATAGAAAGACAACCTAGAGGCGTACTTCAAGCTAAGTGGTCTAGCAATAAATCAAGAGATCTATCCAAATGATTGCTCCCATTTATTCATAAATATTATTAGGATGATGATTAAGTATTTTGGCCAGACAAAGCCTCTTCGCATTATGCAAAGACAACATTGGAGTTCTTGGTCAGCAAAAATATAATTTTGTGCCTAAAGACAGGAACCCCACTGACTTTCCACAATGCCTACCAATTGAAGATTTTTTTGGAGAACTCAAACTTTTGGCTTAGAAGATTGGTTGAAAGGTTAAAAATATAATATAGTTGACACAACGTACCCTGAAGTGCCTTCAGGAAGTCGATAAATGGCGTACAACGTGCTTGCTAACAAATACGAACAAAACTACGATGGGTGGCCGACAGAGGCCCATTTATTAAAGTTCATTGATTAAAATCTACTTATCATATAATGATTTAACTAGAAAGTATATGTTATATGTATATGTTTATACCATAGTTTTAATATCTGATGTTAATAAACTCAGTGGAGATTTTTAGTTATAACCCGTTATTGTCTTTATTTTTAAGCACTTAAAAAGCTTGTTGGTTTATCTTTCCAATATGTTTAATTTTTTAATGCAATTCAATTCAAGCGATTAAAAAAATGTGTAATTTACAATTAATTGAAATATTTAATGGTCTTAAGTTTAAGGAAATTCATTATTCTATGTATGAGCTCTGTCTAGCAAAATTGTAATATGCTGATGACCTAAAAATTTTCCTAAAAGTCAAAAATTCGTCCGATAGTAAATATCTTCAAAGTGAAATTCAGAAACTTTATAATTGTGTTCTAATAATTGTCTCTTTCTTAATTTGAGTAAATGTGTTTTCAGGTCTTACTCGAGGTCTTCTAATGTTCGTCCGTCCTCATATCATATTGCGTCTACAAAGTTAGTATCTGTTAATCAGTTTAAAGACCTTGGGGTTGTCTTTGATGTTCAGTTTTCGTTTGCCTCACATTTGGACTATGTTATTCCAAAGGCTTATGCCATGCTGGCGTTCATTCGTCGTAACAGTTCTTGCTTTTTGGATCCCTATACTTTAAAAGTGTTGTTCATAAGTTTGGTTCGTTCCAGACTTGAGTATGCGGCCGTTGTTTGGTACCCGCATTATTCGACGCATAAGTTGAGACTTGAACGCGTTTAAAAATCTTTTACTAGGTTTGCTTTACGCTCTTTTAATGTCGAAGGTTCGATTCCATCTTATGGTGCCCGATGTCTCTTAATTGGTCTTAAATCTTTGGAGAGTAGGAGAAATATTTTATCTCTACTATATATCCATGACATCAGGTGTTGTCGATAGTCCTGAATTGTTAGAAATAAATAAGTTTAATGTACAGGCTAGAACTCTACGAAATTTTTATCCTTTCTATTTGGAAATGTGTCGCAATAACTATGCTGAAAATGCGTTTATTTTTAGAGCTCTTAATCTGTTCAATGTCTTAAGTTGCAATCATAATTTCGATTTTTCCATATCCGAAAATCAAATGAGAATTTTTCTTATTACCATTTTGTTACGTTATTTTAAATTAATCAATTACTTATTGTTTTAGTCTATAATGCCGTGGTTATGCTAGCCAAACATGATTGCCGAACATTTTTTGTTGTTATTATTTTGATTGCTGATTGAAACGCCAAACATGCCGAACTTTCCAGTGTTGGCTGTAGTCATTTTGTATAATAGCATCAAAAAAGTAGGTAAAAGTATTAAAAAGTGAAGTTGATTGTGTCTTCAAGTAACCCTTAACATAAACATCTAGCTAGCATGTCAGATATATGCAAACCATTTTGTTTAAGATATTATAATAAAAATTCAGAGTAAGTAATATCAGTTCGTATATTTTAATTCGTTAATTTTATTTTCAATTCTATAACATATATGTATAATAAGTAAAAAAATGCAAATTAGGGTTGTGCTTTTTTGTGTTTTGACATACTATTACATATAATGCAACTGTGCCACCAATTATAGCATAACCACCAAACAAACATTTCAGCGAAGAGAATAAATTAACGAAAATGAACACCAAACATGTTTTGCTAGCATAACCACGGCATAAGAAACATTGTTCAAAGACTAATGAAGTTAAATAAATCTATACTATTATATAAAAAAAAACTCACGAAATTGATCCAGAATAAGCTCGGTAACCGCTGAACCGATTTTGATAATTTTTTTTTATTCGATTCCTATGATAATATAGATTGTTATAGCTTGCCAAGTTTTTCGAAAAATGAATTTTTTATTTATTACAAAATCACGCATTTTATTTGATGCCTTCATTCAACCAGCAGCACAATATAACAGCAAACAAAGCTTTTCTCTCTTTGTCGCGAGAGCTTCTCTCAATATAACACGGCAGCCATGTTGTGTAGTTAAGATGGATTCACGGATAACCTTCAGAATGTTTTTGTGTGATTTAAAATAATGTTAATCAAGTGCGGAAATTTTTTCAAGAGCGTGCAGAAATTTTTCTCTCTGAGCGAAAACTTCATATAAAAAAAATTGCAAAACATGCTGAAGGTGATCAGTGAATCCAGCTTTACTTTCATTGAGATTCTTGCTTTCATACATTGTTGATTAATTTTCTTTGTTAATGTATTGAGAAGAGTTGCCAGAATTTAGTTATCAGCATTAATTATGTTTTGCAGCCTTGCCAGCCAGCTTTTCCCCACTTGAGATAGTGTTAGTCTATCTATACGAATATATAAAAGCGTTGTCACTGCACGAATGTTTGACAATCACGGAAGAACCACTGAACCGATTCAAACGATGTAGGTATCAAACGATTTGTTATTCCAACTTTATCGTAATATGATATGCTAGATTTGCCACGTCTACTTTTCATGCCCACTTTTTGCAAAAAATGATATATTTCAGACGATTTTTGTTGTATGAGACTAGAATTTGGTAATCTTTTTACTTTCGCTAACTTTACTAAAAATGGGCATCACCCATTTTAGTTTAGTCCACTTTTCGGGGGATAAGCTTGGAGTAAAGCAAAGCGCACTAGGTTTAAGCTCAATTGAGCTGAAATTCTGGCATTCTATTGTTTCGAGTATGAGATGGTGAGATATGAGATATGAGATATGAGAAGTGAAAAAATTTTTCCACACCCCCATTACCGCCCAGAATTAATCAAAAATGTTATACTTCAAACGGTTTTGGTTGTAATAGACTAAAATTTGTTAATTTAGTTCATACGGCTACTTTCGGCAACTGTACTAAAAATGGCGAATATATAAATTTTTTTTCCCGAACAGCATGAAAATTTGTATATAGCAGTAAGGTGGTCTACGGCAGGACAACGTCTGCCGGGCAATACTATACATCAATAAGAATGCTGTATATATCAGAAAATTCTGTTCGTCATGCGTTGATGTTGCAAACGGAAACGTCTAGCATGTGTTTTGTTCGAAGGTCAATTTACACTTTTACAAATTCACAAAACCATCATAAAAATTTCATTGAATTTGGTCAGGACAAAGTAAACTATAATTATAACGTTAACTATGAATATATAGATAAGGAAAAAGATTAAAACATAGATTTATGTATATAACTTTAGAACAGTTTGAAATATTTGAAATATTTTTCACAGAATTATTTTTTAAGCTTTATTTGAAAATGTTTTTTCACATAAATTAAATTTTTAAGCTGAAGAACATTGCAAAAACAATAACAAAAGCATTTTAGGCAAATTATTTTTCATCAAAAAATCATAGAGGGGATAGGTGGCCAATGATTTTTAATGATAGACACTGTTTGTGTAAAAAAAAACAATTTTTGCAGGTAAATTATGTTATATGAAAGAATAAGAAAAATGAAAATTAAAAAAAAAAAATTAAAATTAAAAACAAATATGTAAAACAAAAGTAACTCTTGGCCTATTTTTGAGTACAAGTTGGATATTTAGAGGTTCTTTGAAAACAACATAAAACATTGTATTGGTGAGGTAACAGTAAACCTTTTCTCATTTTCCAAATTTAGTTAATTGAACTTTCAAGCAAAGAAAATTTGATGAAAATCGATTTGAAAATGGCGGAAATGTTTGCTTGCTAAGTCAAAACATGAAATTTCAATCGTTTTTTTCTCATTCTGAGGCTTAAGAAAATGAGTTATACTGAGAAAATCCATAGTTTTGAGATATCGCAATGTTTTTAATGTCATAATAACAGGTTTTTTTAAAACATACCTTATATCCGTACAAAATATTTCCGAAAAGAAAAGATTTTATTTTTACCGTTAATTTTATTAATAAACGACTTTCCATTCAAAAATGGATTGTTGTGCATTGAGAAAGTCTATAGTTTTTGAGATATCGCCATAATTGGATGTCATTATAACGGTCTTTTTTTTAAATTTAAGAATATATTTATTTTCAGAATATATGTAAAAAATTACAAAAAAAAAGAAAGCCAGGTAAATTTATGTTATCATAACATTTACAGTTTAAATAAAATATTCAAATTCAATAAAGTAATTTTTTAATATTTATAACATTTTTACATAATCAAACAAAACAAACACAATAATTTTTATATTTAGAATTTGATTCAATATAAATAAATACTTCAATTTTAAGATTTAAAATATTTACATGGTATTATATATTTTTATCGCAGGCGAAGCAGCGGGTATTTGCTAGTAAATAAATAAAAATAAAAAAAACTTGTTCTTATTATAGCAATATCTGCAACAAATAAATTAATATTAAAAACAGGGTTTTGATATACACAGTGGCTGATGAAAGGTGCTAAAAAAAATCTAATAACTTTATTCTGTGCAATTTATGTGTTCCATTTTTTTTTATAGATTGATCTCTAACTTTAACAAAAATTGAGGATTGAGACAATGAGACAAGAATGTGGACTGTGAGCCGCTTCCACGAATTTGAAGTCGTAGTTTCCGTCCAAATACAATATAGGTGCACATTTCTGCATGTGACAATCACAAGAAGGCCTAATCATAGGAACCCCTCAGTTAAGACGCAGGAAACTATCGCTGTTGTAGCTGCTGCTACACAATCCAATCATATAGTTTCGACAAGGAGCTTATTTGCTCAAATGGGTATCAGCAGACAATTATGCATAAAGATTTTAACTTAGTCCCATATAAAACTTAACTAACAAGCAAAGTGAACGCAGAAGACAATTCAAATGGTGGAAGAGGACGAAAACAACTTGAACATCATTTTAATGTCTGACGAGTACCATTTAGATCCAAACGGTAATGCTAAGAAAGAAAATTGTTGAACATAGAGTGATTATAACCCACAAATACTCCTTGAGACAGAATTACATCCATTTCGCGTTAGAATGTAGTGTGCAGTTCCATCAAGGTTCATTTCCGGGCTTTACTTTTTCAAAAATAATGGTTTTAATGTTGAAAGATTGTAGTGATACCCACATACGTTCCCACACTTTCTGCTAACAAGGCATTCAGAGTTATTCTCACAGTTTATGCTTACAGCGCATGATACAAAGAACTACAGATAAAGTATTCCCGGCGCAACGAACGAAATTTACTGCGCACCTCGTCATTGGTGCTCGTCAAATGTGACACTTGATGAATACATTCAAAAGAAAATGTCAAAAAGAGACGAAGATAGCAAAATGAAAATGAACGAACAGTCAAAATTTTGTCAAGCACATCAAACAACGTAGCCACTTTTTGTGTAAAGCGGCTATTGGTAAAAAGGGGAAAAAACAGTCCTACAAAATATGCAATTTTTTTTCACAAACAGTACTAAAAAATAGATTTACTTTATTTTGGACATGTCCTTTATTTAACAATATTTATTTCATTTCAGTAAAACAAGTTTTCATAAGAAAATGTAGGCATTTTAAAATCTTTACACCCTATGAATAAATTGTGACTACGTTGCAGCCTATGAGCACCTTGCACGTCACAGCAAAGATGGCGGACATGCGCAATACTTTATCTGTAGTTCTTTGTATCATGCTTACAGCGCACTTTTATGTATGCGCGTGTGGCTCTCAGCGTATGCGGAATTTATCACTACTCTCTCTCTCTCTCTGAATACTTACCTTTAATTAGATTCGTTACTTTAGTATAAGTTAGAAGCAACAATAAAAATCAGTTTGTCTTTGACTACGGAACCTGATGCATTTTGATTTGCTACAAGATATAACACGATATTGAAAGATTTTTTTCTTTCCGAAAGAGAATCCCTTTCAAGTCTGTGTGGTTTCAACAAGTTTTTGCAACTTGTCACTTTTCGAAAATTCCCCGATAAGCTGTTTTTAAGAAACTCCACATTTCGTTGGCCTAAGGTCTGACCTGACCTTACTGTGCCTAATTTTTTCTTGTGGGTTTTGAACGATTTAAAGCAATTCATTCGAGTGATTATTGAGACAATTCCTGCTGCAAGCCTCCAGTTAGTTTATAATAATGTATGTATTTTATTTTCAAAGAAAAAAATAAATTACATTAACTTAACACAAAATTATTTGATTTTCCTAATACAACAATATACATCAGCCACACTGTATTTAAAATTTTGAATTTTTTAAAATTTTCTAACCAGAAGCACCCCTTAACAAAAGCGATTCAAGGTTTGAGCTCATTTATGCTACGTTCTGTCATCATATCAGCTCATTTACAGCACAAACGCAAACGAAAGCATCACTATCATCACCATCATGATTATTAACATCGAACCACAAAGTAAATCTCCTTACGCTACGCTTGCTAATCGAAATCGGAAATCCGTTTCTGCCTCACGAACGAAACTTGCAAGCTCATCCCCATCAATATCAGTCGCAAATATGCACACATGAGCGGAACGCATCCTATCTGTATCACCTAATTTGTAAGCATTAAAACCAATTGAGCTTATAAGTCGACATTAAATGGGAATTTCAAAAATCATAAACATCAATTTACCAGAAATACCCCCAGATATTATGAGAGACAACCGTAGCTTCCCTTATATTTTTTTTTTCTTTGATTCGCCTCATTTCCGTTGGCATCCCCATAATAATTTTTTTTTGTTTTGTTTTTGTATCAAATTCTTTTGATAAAAAGCGTTGACGCAAAATACATATTCCTAATATTGAGTTAGGGAAATATTTATTACAATGCTAAGAGATGCTTGTATTGTATCAGTAAGTAAAAATTTTATGTGTTTCTATTATACAGGGTACAAAATTACTCTTACTTAAAGATGTGCCAGTTAAATTTTGAACGGAAAATGTGTACAATTTTGCACACTAGGCTCCACATTCTCGCAATTGTAAAAAATTAGAGAATCTGTGTAACGAGGTAACATTACTCTCGTCAAAAACTCATTCTACTATATTACGCTTTTTAGCAGAAAAGCAGATCACCTGATGTATGTGACATGATTAATGTTTAAGAATTTGACGTTTTAGTATAAAATACTTTTTTATGTTCAATTTAAATAGGAAAGACAAGGCCTGACTTATCTTTATCTACACAGTTTAAAATGAGATTCAACAGAGTTGAGCCTCAGAGTTATGCATGCTTTCTATTCAGAGTTAAAGCTAGAATGTTTCACATATTTAATAAATGAGCTTTTAACAACCAAACATTCAACGAAAGCGATGACATTCGCAAGGACACTTTTAAGCTATATGGAAACTTTATAAGATTCCAATTAATATAATCAAACATTTACAATCACAAAATACATGTATTTTACTTGAGATAACGTTACGTAAAAGTATATTACGCTGGTTAGATATTGGCAATTTTCTTCGATAAATTGCAATAAAAAAGCAGGTTCATATAAGCTTTAACATATGAAAAAATCAAAATTGGGGTATATAACCATATTGAATCATTATATAGTAATTGCAACAAAGAATTTATATAATGTTTATATTGATATGCAGACGTATTCAAAGCGAAAATAGAGGTCGTTGTAAAAAAAAGCGAAAATATCGCTTTCTATTTTTTTTACTGTACACATTGTTAGGTTGTTAGAAATACAAATAGTTCTGATTAAATACATCTCATTTTGCACACAAGTGCAAAATCAAAAAAAAAAAAAAATAAACTGGCCATTTCAGCCCTTGGAAGGACTTTGACCTAGCTTCTATTGATCAATTGTGTTGTGCGTGTTGTTAAATGTTTGATCACAAATGACCGAGAAACTGGACCTACGTGCTTAATGCCGACTCCGAACGGCTTATATTCTCAAGAAGCTTTACATGGCAATTTTTACTCTCTGAGGTTTGCCATTGTCTGCAGAGAGGTGACGACCGAACAGAAAAATTAATTCAATTGAAAAAACTTTCTGTCTGAGCTGGAATTGAACCCGGGCTACCGCAGTTCTTTAGCTTAGGAGCCACGCACTCTACCCACTAGGCTACGGCCGTCACAGTGTAAAAGTGTAAAATCAGTTGTTGGAAAAAAAAGAACAAATCATGTTGCTCGCAACTTGCACTTCCCTCATGTGAGAGAACTCCAAAGTCAAGAGCAAATATAATTTTGGAGATTTAATTGTTTGTTTTTTGTGCAGCATAGTGGCAAATTTTTGTAAAATTCTTCGAAAATGGGAAGAAGAAATGTTGAGCAACGACAGGTAATAAAAAAAAAAGTATAGCAGTGAGGGGACTGCCGACCGAAGCGAAAACCTATATATAAAATATTAGTATTCCCTGGAAGACGTTGTCCTACCCCGACCGCCTTACTGCTATATAACAATTTTCATGCTAATATGGGGTTTCGGACTATCCTTCATGTAGGAAGGATTTGACAGGTCGGATGGACATGTAGGAATGTGCGAAAGCTCATACTGCAGCTCATACTACATGTGGGATGAAAATCAAAAAGTTCTAAAAGTTACGCCATGATCTTGTTCTTCTGTGTGCGTCCTTGTTTGTAGATTTCCTTGGTAATTGTTGTTGGCGCACTTAGCTGGAAATTTTTTGTAGACGTTGTGAATTCTAATTGTGTAGCTACAGTCGGCATATGAAATTAGAATTATTTTGTAGATTAGAATGTAGAAACTACATATAATTTAAATAATTTATTTAAATTATTTCATTATTGAATTAATATAAAAATTAAAGTTTATTTATATCTATTTATATCATGACACTTACACAATATACATGTTCACCATGTCAATATTGCGTTGTGTATAAAAAATAAAATATTATAAAATTAAGAAATATCTATAGCATATAAATTATATATAATTCATAAAAGAAATTGATGCTAAACAGTTTTAAAAATAGAATGCTTAGGATAAGCAGACTTAAGTTATCCAATTACTACTGAAAATATTAATTATTTTGCAGGTTTATTACGTAATTGTTATTATATAAATATACATAAATACTCTTTAAATTTCCTCAATGAGCTAAATTGTTCATATATAGGAACTATATATATATTTATATGTATATATGTATATATATGTATGTATGTATTTCCGATGCGGTAATATATATATTAATAGACTATATTTATAATAGACTTTATCTATTTCTTATATATTCTTATTTAAATACACAACACAAACTATATATAGCGTGCATGTATATTGTGTTATTATATAAAAAGATATAAAAAAGATTTAAATTTTTAAATTAATTCAATAATGAAATAATATAAAAAATGATGTGAATTATATGTATTTATTTTTGATATGGTAGTACATTTAGTTAAAAGAAATAGTTTCAGCCATTTGTACAAAATTTCAAAAATTGATTTAAACTCTTATCTAAAATAAATCAGTTGTCATATGGCGACTGTCGCTAAAAAAGTCTTAAAAAAAATTCCAGCTAACTGTACAACAATTACATTTCAAATCTACATCAACAACGCAGTGAGAATGGAAAGGTTCACAGAGGTTGCACAACGTTAGAGGGGATGAACGAATCGGCGTCAGAAAATTAACCGCATTTTGCTTGCTATGCTTTCTGTTTACCTGGCAGCTAAATCTCAAGTGGTGGAATGGCAAAATTAGACAAGATACTGTTGAAGCGGAAAGCCGGTGACCAAAACTGTCAAAACGAAGTTGACATTTCATACAAAATATGCAAAAAATGAGAATGCAATATGAAAGCAAAAATTGGCCAAAATACCAAAATGGCTAAGTTTGACAGTTATGGTCACTAATAAAGAGAACACATTCAGCCCTAACACTACCTTGTCTAGTTGTACTATGAGTGGTGGCATCAAAAGGGACTTCACGGCCAGTCAAACAAAAACCAAATATCAAAAATTTTAAATTTATTTTATTTTAACCTACAGCAGCTCTACATATACATTGAAAAAGCTATATTATCCAATGTTTCGCAGCGGAATAGAGGGAGGGAAAAAAACGATGCGTCAGCAGAGGAACTTAGTGATGGTTGCTTGCTACATTTGCTGGTCGCCTTGTAGTCAAGCTCCAAGAGCGTCATTTAGAAACCTACTCGCTATCTGTATTGATGAGGAGAGTTACTCGCAAAATGACGATGAGGATGACGCAAGCAAAAGATTTACCCTCTACCAAAATCGTTCAACGAGCCTAAAGAAGTTTTCACTTCAAAATATAACGAAATTGCTTGAGTTTGTGTGTGCGTGAGCCAACGATATCCCGGTGCATCACCAAGTGCAGCAAAGTTAAATTGGCTTTCTTTGCTGGTGAACGTCCTCCAAGTCCACCAGCAATAGCACAAGCAAGTGCAGCGCAAATTTCTTGCTAGCCAACATGTGCCAACAAGTGCCACCAGCAACAGCACAAGCAAATGAAACGCAAATTCTCCGCTTTCAATTTATTTAATTCACGCCGGAGTATAATGGCAGAAATTTGCCTCTGCGCTTGAGACATGCTGAAATGGTGCTTCTGAAATATTGGATAATTGACTAGTCAATTAAATTGTGCTGCACTTGCTGCTGCTGCTCGTGGCGACTCTCGGAGAACGTTGGCAAGCAAAAGAATCAGGAAATTTGCGCTGCACTTGCTTGTGCTGCTGGTGATGGCACTTGGAGGATGTTGGCTAGCAACAAATTTTGCACTGCACTTGCTGGTGTGGCACTTGGAGGACGTTCGCCAGCAAAGAAAGCCAATTTAACTTTGCTGCACTTGCTGATGCACCGGGAGATCGTTGTCCTACACACACGCTCACACAAACTCAAGCACTTTCGTTATTTTTTTTTTAATTTGTTATTTTTTAAGTTTTTCAAGTTTACAATATTACAAGTTTACGAAATAAGTTGCAAGTACAAGCACTCGAATGAAATATGTCGCAAATTGAATAAAATGCAAATTAAATAAAATATTTGCGCTAAGACACGATCGAAATGTGAAACGTCAAAATTTGCAATTATCAAAATTTCATCGTCCATTTGACACAGCAAAGAAGACAAATTTATTTCAACACACACAAATTTTATTCAACCTGATATTTTCTATCCTACCATGACTGAAAAGTTTCCTTTTGACACTGACCCTTTACACGGAGGTTACACAAGACAGTACTGTTACAGTCGCAACAAATTCCCAAATTTTTACCCACACACACTAACTTTTGCTACTGCCTGCTCTACTGTCTTAAGTTTTTTGTAGACATTTGGCGGGACAGTAGCTAGGAGAGTAGAATGATATTTAGCATATCAAGTGACAGAATACGAGAAAATTAAATAGAATTAATGGAAAATTTGCAATTCTTTGGCGTACTCGTAGTTTTAACAAAAATTTTCTTCATAAAAAAAAATTTTTTTACTATTCTGCCTACTGTCTTGCCAACTGTCTTACCAACTGCCTGTACTCTTTTTCACAGACACAAAGTTTGACAACTAAAACGTATTTTTCACTGTCTTAACAGTACTGTATCGTGTAACCCCCGTGTTATGAAAAAATTTATTAACAAAACAATGATAGTTGGCAGCTCTAAAAATAAAATGCCGCAGTGGTGAAAATAAAAAGTCACTTACAAATACAACAAGTGTGAAAATTGTCAAACTTTGTTTGATGATATATAATACAAAGAGCATGCATGTAAATATTTGAATGTTCAACATATTCCTTTATCACAACATAAAGATTAAAATGTTAAAACACTCAATCCATACATTATTTTTTCTTGTTTGCAAACGAAGTTCCAGCAGAAAAAATCAGAAAAAGAAGAAGATCGATCCATTTTTAAATCTCACCATGCATAGCAGCTGTTTAAGTAAAAGCAAATTTTTCAAAAACGTTGACAAATACAACAACTGAAGAAATTGCCAAACTTTAAAAGCATATATAGACCAATATAAAGCGAATTAATAATAAGTTTTGGTTGCAAACATCTTATTGCAACCTAACTTAAGTATTTTTATACTAACAAACAGATTATATGCATTAATTTCAGGAGTTGCCAAGTTATTTCTTTGTGAGCTTGCGGCCGATTAAGAACAAGAGACGTTAATTGTTGATATTTTTATGCACAAATACATGCAAAAATTTTTTGAGGTTATGTTTTCTAATTTTCCTATCTTGTTATCTTTGTTTTTGTATTGATGGCGAGAGTTCCTAGGAAAAATACGATCACGCAAACCAAAGATTTACCCTCTACCAAAATCGTTCAACGAGCTTAAAGAAGTTTTCACTTCAAAAATTGCTCAGCGAAGGCAAAAATTTGCTTTTATAAGAGGACTTCTTGGCGATTCCAACGGAATAATAACAAATGCACGGAATTGGAAAATCGGGGTTGTGAAAGAAAACCCGGTCAGAGGCAGAATAATGCGATCACGTGGATCGTTAAAAAGCACTCTTTAATAAAGTCTACTCAAATTAGAAAAGAATTAGAACTAACAGTTGCAATATCGGAAAAGCCCCGAAAAAGTACCTTTGTTTGAAAAAAAATGCATCTTAAGAGACTTAAGTTTGCCAGAAAGTTTACCAATGAACCTGACACTATTTGGCGTAATATATTATGGATCGATAAAACAAAAGTAGTCCAATTTAATCACGGCAAAGACAAACAAAACAATCCTAATCATCAATTCAACGAGACATACACCACCAAAACTATTAAGCATAGCAGTCTCATGCTATGGTGGTACTTTGGAACGACGTTGGACAGCCAGCTCAGATCGTTGGGAAGATGGATGTCATCTACTGCGTCTATAATATTTTAGAAGCCGTAATGTTGCCTTACGCTGTAGAGGAAATGCCTTTGCGATGAGTTTTTCAGCAAGACAATGATTCAAAGCATACCTCAAAGAAAGCGAAGCGGTGGTTCCAGGATAATAATATCCATGTTATGGAGTGGCCAGTACAATCGCTTGGCCTTAATCCAATTGAACATCTTTGGCTGGATGTTAACAAAGGTGTAAGAGATGCAAAGCCCAAAAATATTGGAGAAATTTAGCATGCAGGCACTTAGTTCTTAATTATTGTCAGCATACAAAAATGAGATGTGTTTAAACAGAATTTTTGTATGTTTAAAAATCCTATAATGTGTATGGTAAAAGTAATAGAAAGCTATATTTTAAAAACTTGCTCTTAAAACTTGTTAGATCTATCTCTATTTTAGCTTCGGCTGTTCTA
Source organism: Dichetophora obliterata (assembly GCA_963920525.1). NCBI lineage: Eukaryota > Metazoa > Arthropoda > Insecta > Diptera > Sciomyzidae > Dichetophora > Dichetophora obliterata. The sequence goes on along the minus strand of OY986438.1, from coordinate 51,641,240 downwards.
TTTATTTCAAACACGTCTGTATATTATATAAAAAATAGGTCAACAAGAACAATAAAACAACAACAGTTTTATGAATTCTGTTCACGTTCACCTAACATTTTTAAGATTTTGCTTCGGCACACAATATACTAAAATTGGAAGGATAGGGAAAAGATAAGCATGGCCCCTGCGCAAGGATGACATGCAAAATCGTAAAACGTAGCGCATTTTTAATAACATTTCGCCATCTCCTACGCATACCCTACATATTACATGGTGCGACAGACAAATTTGCCAAATACCCCTAAAATCTTGACTTACCGTTAAAAAACCGGTTTTGAGTATCTTTGCACAGTTATGAGCCTGTAACATAGTTGATTATCAACTGAATTTCAGTTTAAATACGGATGCCTTCAAAAAGATAGATAAATATAATATTTAAAAAATTTGAGAAAACGGTTATTTTCAAAACGATATAAAGGGTGTTTTTATAGAGTGATACAACTTTGAGTTGGCTTCACTGCTTTATTTGACCATTCATTTAACAGCTGATAGTTGTTTTTTGTTAAATTTACTTTGACATTTTGTTATGGATTGACTTACACCAGAGCAACGCGTGCAAATTGTGCAAATTTTTAATCAAAATAATGGTTCTGTTCGTCAAATTTATCGTGCACTTCGTCCACTTTATGTCGTACATAATCATCCTTCAAAGCTGCTAAACATTGAAGATGATCCTTGGCCGGACATCCACAAAAAATTACTGTTTGGTGCGCTTTATGAGCTGGCGGAGTCATTGGCCCATATGTCTTCAAAAACGATGATGGTCAGAGTGTTACTGTCAATGGTGAACGGTATAGGAGCGTGATTCGAAGTTTTTTCGTACCTCAATTAGCTGGCATTGATCTTGCTGATATGTGGTTCCAACAGGACGGAGCCACATGCCACACAGCCGGCGCTACAATTGATTTACTCAAGGAAATTTTGACGAAAAAATAAAATCACGAAATGGCCCAATTAATTGACCCCCAAGGTCGTGTGATTTAACCCCAGTGGATTATTTTCTTTGGGATTATGTAAAGTCACTTGTCTACGTCGATAAACCACAAACAATTAAACACCTGGAAATCAACATTCGAAGAGTTATCGGCGAGATACGGCCGCAAATGCTGCGAAAAGTTTGTGAAAATTGTTGTTCCAGATTGCGCCTTGTACGCGCCAGCCGTGGCGGCTACATGGCCAAAATCATATTTAAGCATTAATGTCATGAAATTTTCTATCCAATAAAAAGTTTCATTGATATTAAAAATATACATATTACTATGTTTTATTATGATTTAAACTTGTATCACTCTATATATAGTCTTGGGGATATAACTTTATCACGAACAACGGAAATGAAAGATCTAGGGGTAATTCTTGATCATAAGCTTAGTTTTTCTAGGCACATTGATTATATGATCTCTAAAGCCAATTCCATGCTGGGTTTTATTACTAGAAACTCAAATGAATTTAATGATCCTTTTTCTTTAATTTCATTATATAATGCTTTTGTGAAATCAGTATTAGAATACTGCTGCATTATATGGGATCCTTTTTACGCAGTGTCCTCTGATAGAATTGAACAAATTCAAAGACGTTTCATGAAATTGGCAGTCGTACGCTTAAATTGGAATATAGTAATGCCGGCATATAAAGTAAGATGTCTACTTCGCGGTATACTCACTTTTAAGATGCGTCGTAAATATTTTGCCGTCATGTTTGTAAGGGATATTATATATAGTAGAATTAATTGTCCTAAATTGCTTCTTCAGATTAGTTTTCACATTCCCTCACGAGATCTTAGAGCACGGAATTTATTTCATATACCATACCGCAGAGTAAGCTACACTTGTAATGAATCAATAACACGTTGTTTAAAACTGGCGAATTCAGTCTGCATACATGTTGATTTCTATCCAGGTTTAAGGAGAGATGCTTTCAAAAGTCACTTATGTTCTTATTTGCATAGTATAAGCAAATTTTGAATAACTAACTATTTTTATTAATTTATTGTTAACTGTTAATACTTTAAGTCTAGTAGTCAGTAGGGATACTTTAATCTGTTGATGAAGGAATGAATAAATAAAAAATATAATAAATAAAAAACACCCTTTATAAATATTAAGATGCCTCAATAAAAAAAGTTACCATTGCCACCGACTAAAAGTGAACCTTGGTCGATTTTATGATGATTCCAAAAATATTTTGGTTGTCATGATAACCGCTAATGAGTTAAACCATTTTGAAATAACATCTGAAAATCATGATTTTCGAAAAAATTTCGGCTGGTATAGTTGTTAAAAAAAAAAATTGGTCACAAGTAACAGTACTTAAAAATTTCAAAAAGTTTTAAATTTTTAGAAGTGGGTTAAAGATAATTCTATTTTTCGTGTACTTTTTAAAGTTATTTTTAATAAAATTGAAATAACTTCATTAATTCTAATGCGATCCTCACAATCAAGATGTAATTACAAAGATTTTGAGTGCTAGCACTGATTCTTGATTCAGAATTGTTTAAATTGATACAAATAAAAGCTAAACTCTTTATTACAAAATAAACACCTACTGAAAAATTTTCCAAGAAATTAAAAAACAGACTGGATGTAATGAAGTTATTTGAATTTTGAAAGTCCTGGTATTGAAATAAAATAAAAAACTATCAAAAATATGCATGAAAAACAGCAAAACGAACAGCAACAAAAAAGTTTGAAATGGAAAAAACTTGAGAAATTGTCATTGAAATCTCATCGCCTCTGTGGTGCAGTGCGCTAAAATGTGCAGTGCGCTAAAAGGTGGTAGTATGCCACCTCATTTATATATTGTCATATGCCGCCCTCTAGATGTATAATGCATTTTGCCCTAAAGCTTTTGATCGCTTACTACTGTTAGAATGTATTGTTTTGTTAGGGTAGGTTGCATTTGACCACGGATATTTTTTAAATAAAGCGAAAGATCAAAACGCTTCCAACATTGTCTTATTTGTCAAATTACGATAAATAATTTAGAAGTTAGGGCTTATTTTACTTTCTGTCCCCGAAAGGGTGCTATATTCAATGTTGTGTGACGTCACATAACTTTAAACCAGCGCACTGTGAAAACGCTTCTAGCGATACCTCATTTGTCGAATTACGATTAGTAGTTTAGAAGTTAGAGTAGTTTAGAAGTTAGGGGTTTAGTTGACTTTTTGTCCTCTAGAGGACGCTATATTTAATTTTATGTTACGTCGTATATTTTTTCTGCATCGGACAATCAAAACGCTTCTAACGATACCTCAATTGCTTATGTCACTAAAAAAATTTTCTCATGACTTTATGTCCGCTAGAGGGCGCTATATTAAATTAAATGTGACGTCACATAGCCATTAACCGGAGACTATCAAAACGCTTCCAACGATACCTCATTTGTAAAATGATGATAAGCAGTAAAGAAGTGAGAGTGCAACATATGAACATACATACAAATGAATTAAACTCTTATTCAAATGGGGTTTTTAAAAAGTTTTTATTTATTAACTTCTACTTATGACTATCAATCGATAACTTCAACTCCAGGACTGTAATGCTGCAACCAAACTGAAACTTAAATTCTATTGTTTTTCTGTTTAAAGTGTTTTAAGTAAACAAAATTGTGTATGGCATGATTGAATTATTTTGAAGCAAACCAATTTCATCACAAGATGAAATACTGCGTCAGCTAGAATATTTTGCTGACACCACAAATTTGGCCTTAAGAAAGAGTTTAGTAAACAAAGTCATTCTTGAATTTATTACTAACAATTTTGTTTACATCTATTATTTGGATGCTGAATAATGGGTTGTGTTAACTTACACAAATACCGGTTAAACACACATACCTCTCCGTTTGCTTCACCGTAGTCGGGTAAAAAGTATGAAAGGGAGAAAAACTGAGAAATTGACACTGAAATCTCATCGCCTATGTGATGCAGTGCATTAAAATGCGCTGACACGGAGATCCACGCCCGGGTTCGATTCCCGGTGGTGTGGCATCACAAAGATTTCTGAGCGCTTGTAGCAGGGCCGAAATTGCAATAAAGTTAGCTAGTGATGTTTTTCTGTTCATATTGAAAATGTTGTTTTTGTTGTTTCTTTGGAAAAAATTCGTTAGAGCAATTAATTGTTCTAACCTGACCTAGAATTTGTATTAATTATTATTATATTAGAATTTGTATTTAAATCATAGAAAGTTAACATAATAATTTTTCCAATTTGTATGCATTTTTGCATCTTTGACGATCTTCATTCACGGAGAGAAAAGACATAGTTGAGACATGATTACCGCAATTATAATTTTTTTTTTTGGTAAATAAAACTATTGTACTACTCCTGCAAACATAAATTTTTGCCTTAATAAAGTCGTTATGACTAATGGTGGCACCAAAAATAACATTATGGTTGAAATCAACATGTTATGATTGCCTCAACTATTATTTGCAGTAAAATTTTGTAGTTCTGTCAATCATCATTAATGTGAATATTATGATAGAGACAAACATACTCGAATTAAGAATGTTTGTTTGAACTATTCTTTGATCGCTTAGTTATTTAATTTCATTCTTTCATTGAAGCAACCCTATGCGTGCTTGATTTATCTTACTTCGCAGATAAACCTCTACCTTCACCTGATGTGAAAAATTTTGTTAATTCCTAATTGTGTAATTGAGAGGTGGGCGAACGAAACTGCACATAACCAGAAATCGAAAGAACTTATTGTATCTGAACAGTTTGCAGACAACCATTTACTACATTAAACTAAAGTTAATGGGTTTTCCACAATTTTTTGTAAGCTCGATCCAATCGTAACTGACTGAGCGATCTTATCAAATAAGATTTTGGTGTTTTGTCTGCTGAATTCATTGCTGCATCAGGTGTTCCTCAAGGTAGCCACCTTGGTTCACTTCTGTTTATTTTAGGCATCAATGATGTAACCCACTTCATCAAACACTCTTATCTACTCATTTATACAGATGATATGAAAATATACAGAACAGTAGGTGCTAAAAACAATTCATATCTACTTCAGTCTGATTTAAAATCCTTGTAAGTTTGGTGTTCTAAAAATAATATGTTTCTAAATCCAGATAAATGCCAAACTATTACCTCTTCGCGAAAAAGGAATAATTTAGTTTTTGATTATAAGATAAAAGATACTGCTTTAAGTCGTGTAGATGCTGACAAAGATTTTGGTTTATGCCTGGATTCTAAGCTATCGTTTTGCGTTCAAATTGATAAAATTTGTAAAACAGCATCTTCTATGCTCGGGTTTATAAAACGGTAGGCCAAAGAATTTAGTGGTATGATTACCACTACAACGCTGTATTATTATATTGTGCGTCTTCACTTGGAGTATGAAAGTCACGTTTGGTCCCCAAGTTACAACGTACATGTTAAATGAATAGAAAGAATTCAAAAACGGTTTGTTCGGTTTGCTTTAAGGGACTTAAGTGGAACTGACACTTTAAACCTTCCTCCTTAAGAGGATCGTTCAAAACTATTAAAAATGCAATCTTTATGTGAGAGAAGGAAGTCTACTGATATCGTCTATTTACACCAACTCATAACTGGTGTGTTCGATTCACCAGAACTCCTAACTCTTATAAATTTTAACACTAACCGTAGAAGCAGTAGAAACGCTAACAATTTAATTTACTTACCTTTTAGTAGAACAAATTATATGGCTACTGCTCCTTTACATCGCATGAGTACCTTTGTTAACAACTGTAGCTTTTTTGATGCCAACTTATCGAAAGGTCAACTCAAAAGTAGATTGAAAACTAATGTATTCAATTAGGTCTATGCATGTAAATGCATGGTTAGTTGTTACAGCTTTTGTTGTGCCTGACCCTAACCCATATTATGGTGGGTAAATTTTTTCTAACTTAAGATTATTTTGGACCACTTTTATGGATATCGTTGAGATATTTCAATGATATTAAGGTTGGTTCTTAAGATGATCTAATGCGGAGAAAGTGCGAAAAAGCTATAGTAGCTGAACTCTATTGTTATTACATGTTATAAAAAAAAAATAGTTGGAGTGCATTGAAAATTACTAGAAATAATGATAGTTCCAATAATATTCTGGTTCCTAAAAAGAAATTAATTTTAATAATTTAGTTGTTGCAATCATTTCAATTTCGTCCCAATAGAAGAATAATGATTGTTTCAATAATATTTTGGCTCCTACGAAATAAACTCCTATTCTTAATATAGTTGTTGCAATCATTTTACCATGATCATACACGCAGAAAATTTATAACGCTTTCCCAAACCAATTCTACTGGCAACATATTATTATTTGGCACATATTAAGTCTGTTCCCGTATTCGATTCAAGTAGCTTGAAGTTGCTTGAAAGCGTTATTTTACAAATTTTTAAAACTCGAGAGAGAAGATTTACATGCAAAATGTCACTCTCTAATCTATTACAATTACTTGAACTTAGTACGGTAACAGACCTATTGAGAGCGCATGGGTCTCTGCAGAAAAACCCGCTCTCACTCTCTATTCACAGATATTTTTTGCTGACTAATCTCTCTCTCTCTCTCTCTATACTATATGTACAAGAACGTAATGTTTGGGAGTGAACAATTAAGTGCCGGTTATAATAGACGGAACGGAACGTTATAGAATGTTGAGCAATGTCACTTTACAATCTATTACATGAGTTTCTTATGAGTTCGATTATAATAAGACGGAACGGAGTGGCACGCGAAGTTGAGATCTATTGATTTTGATTTCTCCCCTGCGTTCCGTAACGTTTTGATTTAAAAATTTATGTTGACAGATGCTACTATTATTTTATTCAGCATTTGTTTTGTTTTCCGTATTTTTGATAAATTTTGATTGAATTTAGAGCTCCTATTTTCACGTGAACACGTGTAGTACGAGTACACGTGTTTTTGAGAATATTTTAAAAACTCACGTACTCGAACTACTCGTGAATGTTAAACACGTACTACATGTTTCTTTTATGGGTTTCGTGGACGCTTTCGTCAAAAATATTTCTATATTAGCTATAATATCCTTAACTTATGAATATCATATAAAAGATTCCATAGAAACCACAAAAGGTCTGATATTAGCCAGCCATTGAAGCCTGTGAAACGCTAACAAGCCCCAGTAAACTATAAATGCTGGCCAAACATATTGTAATATAATCTCTTGTCCAAAGACAATAAAAACCTATGGGAATTGGCTTGGATGCGTCTAAATCGTGAATACTTTAAAACGTGAACGAGTGAGCCCGTGTACTCGTGTACACGATAAGTACACGTGTACACGTACTTTTGCTACTACACGTGTGGTACGTGTTTAGCATACATGTTCGAAACACGTTCGAAACACGTGCTTAAGTTGGTGCTCTAATTGAATTCATGTTTTCAAATAATCAGAAAAGAAGAATTGATGGAATTTGCTTTGTAATGAAATATATTTTAGAAAAAATTAACTAATCTTTCGATGCTATTATAATTGCCACTTTGAAAACGTTTCGTCCCGCTACGATGACACTTGACTACGTTCCATTCCGTCTTTTATATCAAGCGCTTTATTCGGCCTGTTCCCGTTATAAGTTCAAGTTATTGTAATAGATTAGAGAGTGTCAGTTTGCATGATATTCTTCTCTCTCGAGCTTTAAAAATTTGAAAAATAACGCTTTCCAGCAACTTCAAGCTACTGGAATCGAGTACGGGAACAGACCTAATGTTCGCATTAAGCTGTTATCCAAACAAAACATTTTTGCATCTAAAAAAGAAATTCTTCAGGTACAAACAAACATTGTTTGCATCACGCAGTTATCCGAATATAATATATTTGAACTTAAATAAGAAAATGTTCAGGTACAAACAAACATCATTTGCAGTTACCCCAACATTACATTTTTACATTAAAAAACAAATGTTTTTTAGAGTCTGAAGTTAATAGCATGCTGCTCTCTTTTTGCTCTTTCAAACTTAAACAAAAGTGTTCGGATCCGAACAAGATTTGTTTGAAACAACACATTGGTACATAGTTCGTTTGTATCTGAAAAAATGTTGCTTTAACAAAATAATAAATGCAGAAAAATTTATTAAAACTAAACATAACACAATTTTTAATGAACATTTATGTAAATTCTCTCTCAATTTTGATGTCACCAACAAACTTTTCTCCAGTCTGAATAAATACTTGATATTTTTGCACAAAAATTTACTTGCAACGTTTTCCACAAACATATTTTGTTTACCTCTAAACAAGTAAAGAAACCATTATATGCAAACGGCGAACAGGGTTTTATTTGAAGCCGACGAGTGCTCTGCAGTGCTCGTTTGATGTCATTAAATGACTTGGTTACGCTCCGCTTGACTAATAGAGTTCTGTTAAGCTCTGAACTTTGCATTATTGGATCTACTGTTGTAGAAAAAACGAATGCATTCGTGCAGAGGTTTTGTCCGAACTGAGGGAGATATCAGCATGCCATGAGGTTTGTTGGACCAGGTCGTTGCTGTCTATTGTCAGGTCAGGTGAGCTCTTGCAGTTTGCTGTTATGCGTGTTGGGTGATTTTCGTTTATCACGCAGTAGTCAGAGTTTTCGACTTGTTCCGCCAGAGAGTCTCCTTTGACATCGCATCTAAGCGCCGGGTGACAATTTTCGTGATGGGCGTTGAGATCGCCGAGGATAATTCTGCTCTCTCCCTCCATTAGAATGTTGGGTAGGTATCTTTTGTAGTGTGGGTGGTATGTAAGTCTTTATTATATCAACTTCAATACCTTCAGCCTTTATTGACACTCCCTGAATTTGTAGCTAGCTGTTCATCATTCGAGGGAATGGTCAGTGGACGGTAGGTGTTACCTACTTTGTTTCGCTCGCGGTTTTGTCGGATGATGGTGTATCATGACGCTGTCGCAAGTGGGTTTCTGCTCGTCAGCTTCGTCTGAAGTGCCGCTATTGGTATGCGCTTCTTGGGCTTGTAGTTTGTTACCTCCGTTATTTTGCGACTGAGCCCATTGCAGTTCCATTGTAGGACCTTCAATTTTAATTACCCTAATTTTCTCTCTCTCTCTCCCTCTCTCCCTTTGTGTGTCGCTGTTTCTGACACGTAAAAATTTCGTACATATTTGCTATTTTTGTTTGGGTCTTATTGCAATTATATTTTAGGAAATGCAAACTGCAGAAAATGTGTATAATACAGTGTAATCTGATGTTAGAATTTCAGAACATTTTTTGATATAGGGTGGACCCTAAAATTTGTTTTTTATTTTATATTTTTTGTGTAGGTGCTGGCAATATTAAGGAGTAGCTGATATGGAATCTGATGATAAAACTTTAAAAAAAATGTTTGTAACCAGGGTGGACCCTAAAAATGGGTTTTATACCCTTTGTAGATGTGCTAATCACTTTTTTCGATATTATGTTAGAGTTTCAAAAATTTTTTGACACTAGGGTGGACCCTTAAAATGTGTTTTTGTTTTATAATCTTTGTAGATCCGCTGGTCGCTGATTTAGCATCTGATGGAAGAATTCCAAAAAGTTTTTTGACACTAAGGTGGACTCTAAAAATGTGTTTTTTTGTTTTATAATCTTAAGTAAGTCCAGTTTTCAATTAATTCAAGCTCCATACGAGAAATATAATCAATGTTCAATGCTCAACGCCTCGTTGCGTCATGAAACAAACATTGCTGGCAATCATATAATATTGCCTATTTTCATCTCTCATAAGAATTTTACATTTTAATTTGCAATAAATAAACTTTTTCTTCCTAAAATATTAAATTAAACTTTTTGATTTGATTGTTAATTTATAAAAATAAAAAAAAAATAAAAATACACAGATTTCATATCGAATAACATTCGGAGTTGAAGAAAAAATGTGAGGAACTTCGATCCTGACGTGCGACTCTCGACCGCAACACTTTTATTTAAAATTTTAAATATTTTTTTAAAATATTTTTAACCTGTTCTCTATTATTCACAAATAGATATAGATTAGAGAGATTTTCTACAAAAGTTTTCCCCCACATACTTTAAACATAACTCATTCTCATTTGAACTAGAATCATGAAGCCAGCTCCAAAAACAATGGAGCTGGACATATTTTAATTCTTAAAAACTTTTTTTTTAATTTTAAAATTCGGAAGCTACAGTTCCGTTATTTTTTTATTGGCAATCCTAATTATAGTTCCGACGAAAACGGCATTAGTTCTAAACATGTTTCCGTGTAGGTTTTTATTTTCAGATGATGCAGAAAAATTTTTTCTTCACAACCAGTGAAAAGTGAAACCACAAGTTAACAAAAAAAAAATTGTAGCTTGAGTCGTGAATAAGCCGAAGTCACAAGGAGACATGCTAGGTTTGTCACGGAGTCACGGAGTTTGCAAAACGGTATGAAAGTTGTTTTTGGTCCATTAGTCGCGTAGAAAATGAGATTATTGAGCCGGTGCGTTGTCATGTTAAAAAAACCTACAAGTTGTTTCTCAACAACTCTGGCCTCTAACCTCAAATGATTTACTGCTTTATTCTGTATCTCGAATAAATACACCAACGATAAGTAAGACACGAGAAGCAATACTATTTTGTATGGTAGAAAGTATTTCTTCTCGTGTCTTTACCAATTATTGGTGTGCTTCTTCGTGATACAGAATAATGCAGTTAATACGCTCATTGCTTACTCCTTATTTACTAGCCGGATAAAAATACAAAATTTTTAAAAAAGGATCTCAAGCGCGGTTTGCCTACATGGGAAGTTGCGACTGCTTTCTGCTGAGAATATTCGAAAGATATATGATGATATAAGAAAAATTCGATGATATAATTTTTTCATACAAGAGCTTATTTTGTATTTTGTTTAGGCTTTATTTAAATTAATGAGTAATTCAAAGATCTACTGATCTCAAACGATCGCTTTACTTTTTGAAAACTGGTTTTGTTTAGTAAATTGATTTGAAACTTTGAATATTTCTTAAATCCTATAAAAAGGTAAGTATTTATTGGTATTTGCAAACGCAGATTTATTTTATACCATCGCTATGAGTACATGGGCAATTATCAGTTGAGTTTCATGTTTAGTAATAGTACTTACACAAAAAAAATGTTATGTATACTCAATACTACTATATAATAAATTTTTAAAGAATTAAAAAAAACAACCAATTTTAATTTATATTTATTTGATAAAATGTGATATATTGCCATATATAGAAAATTAAAGCAGATGTCTCAATGAATTCCGTCTTTTTTTTTTTGGTATAAAATGTTTTTAGTCCCAATTAAATTTTGCCTTTATATATTAAATAATATTCGACTAAGAATGCAGTTCAACCACAACCACAGCTCGAAGTCCGTGCATGCTGATTTTACATATGTATAGTTTTATCAAATGTCCCCAAGAAAACCTTGAACATGACTCATTTTTTAATAAAATTTATAGATATACAGCCTAACCAAAAAACATTTAATGTCGACTCTAAATATAGTGTGAGCTTTTCTGACATTATTTCTATAGAATTTGTTCACAAAAAGCTTACACTAAATTTAGAGTAGACATTAAAATGTTTTTTTGGCTAGGCTGATTTTATATGGAATATCCGCCAAATTTTTACGGTTTTCTTTATTGTGATTTTCATATTTATTTTGAAACGTTTTCCTGTTTCTATTATTCATGCTTTATTCTTCGTTTTTATAGAGAGAAATACAATTGTGACCTATGCTAAACTTCACATTTCTGACATCAGCTTGAATTTATAAATTTTTTTGTGCATTTTTTAATATAATGTTTAATATAAAGAAGAATAAAAAAGAAGCTCAATGTTTTTCCAGATCGATAAGCATTTTAATAAAACGTAACAATTTTAACGCTTCTCAACTGTTTATACATAAAAAACATCAGAAGTCAGATTTTTATGCATATCAATTTGATTGTAAAATTTCTTGACATCTACCTACGGATAAACAAGCATACTAGGATAAACATTTTTGTGTGTTTTTGCGAAAATGTTGCCAACATAAATTTAAATAAATGTTTGTCATAGCGAAGAAATATTACTTAAGGATAATGCCATTGTTGTTGTTGCCGATTTTGTTATTGCTGTTGCTTTGCCTTGTTGCAATACTTAACATTGGCTGTTGCTGTGCGTGCTTGTGCGCTCCTTAGGCCATGCCAACAAGGGCCATGAGCCCATTTCCCCCTTACCAACATTAAGACCATTCAGAACCGAGGCACAATTTATATTTCATCGAAATAAATGGAATTTATTGTATAACAAGAAAATAAATCGTAAGTGCAAAATTTGCATGATGATGAAGCGAGAGTAAAAAAGAAACAAAATGAAATGGAAAAAAATATAAACAGTGGTTTGCTCACGTAGATTGAAAATGGTAGAAAAATTGAAGGATATGACAAGGATGACTACAAAAACAAACCCAACTGGGTTTGCAAAGACGTCAATGCAGTTTACCAGCTTCAGAAGTTTTATCGAGTCTGAACTGTCAATGATGAAAAATTGCGTTAAAAGTGAGTTTGTATTCAAAGATTGAAGTAAGCAAGAATCAAGGTCGTTGGCATAAGTAGTAAAAGCAGCAAAGAAGCAGCAAGGAAGCAGCAGAAGAAGTGCAGGTTATAACGAAATAACAATTATAAAAATAAAAATAGATCTAATAAATGGTGAGCTTTTTTGTCATAGTGATTATTCTGGATCAAAAAATTATCAAGTTTGGGTATTTTTAAGGATTTGAATTAAGACGTCAAATGAATTAAGACCTGACGAATTCTCCAAGATGTCTGATATCTCAGGTATGTAACGTCTATTCTGGAGTTAATGCAAATACCTATACTTAATGTCCTGTTATAGAAAATTTTGCCACAGATAGTGTATTAGTCGCAGATATACATTTTTTCCTTTCCTCTCCTGCTATTTCAATTTGCTAGTAAAACAAACACTAGGTAATTAAACTACAAAAGTTCTCAGTTATTTTCCCATGTAGAATATTGAACGTGAAGAGAGACGTATTTTTAGGCGGAAAAAAGGAAATGCAGAAAAGCACGAGCAGGAGACGATTGAGATGCATGGTGACAGGAATGAGGATCGAAAATTTTTTGAAAAAATAAGACGCCTTGCCGAGGGTTTTAAAACCGGGGCCTCTTCCTGCAAGGTTGAAAACGGGAATCTAGTGACAGATGTCCAGAGTACACTGACGTTATGGAGGGAACACTTCTCCCAGCTTCTAAATGGCAACGCTGACAACAATCCCACCAATAGAGATGATATTCCGGAAACCCCAATTTCGGATGACGGCGTCGAGATTCCGCTGCCCGACTATGATGAAGTTCTGACAGTTATAGCTCGGCTTAAAAATAACAAAGCCGCGGGAGCTGATGGCTTACCTGCTGAGCTGTTTAAGAACGGAGGCGAAGCTCTACTTAAATGCATTCACAAGCTTCTATGCAGAATATGGTCGGAAGAATGCATTCCGAACGATTGGAATCTCAGAGTGCTCTGCCCAATCCACAAGAATGCCAATTACTGTGGGATAAGCCTTCTTAATATCGCATATAAGGTCCTGTCGAGCGTTTTATGTGAAAGATTGAAGCCCATTGTAAGCGAACTGATTGGACCTTATCAGTGTGGCTTCAGACCTGGAAAGTCCACCATCGACCAGATTTTCACGCTACGACAAATCTTGGAGAAGACTCAAGAAAAACAAGTCGCCACCCACCATTTTTTTGTCGACTACAAAGCCGCCTTCGACAGCTCAATAAGGAAGCACCTGTACTCCACCATGTCTGAATTTGGTATTCCTGCAAAACTAATACGACTTTGCAGGATGACACTGAGCAACACCAGCAGCGCAACTAAAATCGGGAAGGACCTCTCCCCACCATTTGTTATCAAACGAGGTTTCAGACAAGGTGATTACTTATCGGATGACTTTTTCAACCTAATAATGGAAAAGATCATCCGAACTGCTGATCTGAGACGTAGTGGCACAATATTCTACAAGAGTGTTATGCTGCCTGCGTATGCTGATGACATCGATATCATTGGCCATAATACGCGCGAAGTCAGTGCAGCATTTTCCAGATTAGAAAAAGAGTAAAGTCGAATGGGTCTGGCAGTGAATCCAGATAAGACGAAATACTTGGTATCAACAAACAAACAGTATCAGCGTCTTGGAACCCACGTTACCATTGACAATACCTCCATCGAGGTTGTGAAGAACTTCGTTTATCTGGGATCCAGCATTAACTCAACCAACGACATCAGCATTGAGATCAAACGAAAAATAACTCTTGCCAGCAGGTGTTACTTTGGGCTCAGAAGGCAATTGAGAGGCAGAGCCCTCTCTCGACGAACGACAATTACGCTCTATAAATCGCTCATCATGCCCGTCCTACTTTACGCATCACAAACCTGGACGTTGAGCAGTTTAGATGAAAAGACTTTAGGAGCATTCGAGAGAAAGATTCTTCGTAAGATCTACGGACCAATCTGCGTCAATGGCGACTACCAAATACGGTGGAATGATAAACTGTATGAGCTGTACGCTGACATCGACATAGTCAAGCGCATTAAAATCGAGCGGCTTTGCTGGCTTGGTTATGTTCAGCGCATGAAAGATGATGCTCCAGTGAAGAAAACATTCGATTCGGTACCCAGCGGTGGTCAACGCAGAAGAGGACGACCGCATCTTCTTTGGAAAGACCAATTAGATTACAACCTGACGAAGCTTGGAATTTCCAACTGGCGCCAGCAAGCGAAAGACAGAAATGTCTGGCGCAAATTCAAATTCTTAGATGAGACCAAGACCGACATACGGTTGTAGCGCCAACTAAGTAAGTAAGTAAGTAGAATATTGAACGCTGTGATAAATCAACTATTTAGAAAATTTGACTCAAAGACAAACACTTTGAGCAACAGAAAATTCATAAATTATTTAACAAATAATTACATTATAAGGATATAAATTCTATCTTTAGATCAAGTGAGTTATGAAAGAAGGCAACGACGACAACTTTGTGTAAAGTCAATTACACAGCAGACTAGACCGACGGCTTCGAAAGGAACTGCTCCTTCATCTTCAGTGATCTTAAGTGATTAGGCTGTGATCAACGCACTGTTTTAGCCTTACTTGATCTGAAAAATATTCGAATTCTTCGGATCTCACGAATTTCATTATGTCAGTACTTTTACAAGTATCGATAAAGCAGTAGTTTTTATAAAATAAAAGATTTTTAACAATTTTTTTAGACAATACTATTATTCGAAACACCGTTTTTTTAATTATGGGGTCAATTCGGACCCTAAGGTTTTGAGGATGAAACTGTTCTAACAAAAACTGCATTATAATATGTTATACGTTATAACATGTACTTGACCTTGAAACTCGAATTTCTCAAAAATGGTCAGAGAGATTAAAGAACGGTTAACGCCATTAAATTTAGCGTCCAAACTTGTTTGATTTTTTGACATTCACAGTAAGGTGGGCTACCATGGAAAATAAAAGAGTTTGAAATGACCGCCCCTCATTTGAAAGCTAAGGTTGAGAGGATTTTAGTACCATAAATTTTTTCTTTTGGTACCAAAAAAACGACCAAAATGGTTTTTTTATAATTTCTTCAGTTTTGAACCGATCGTTAAAAAAGTATGTCATTGAATAACCCTCAATAAGGGCAACAATCCGTCTTCAGAATTTTTTTACCTCCGATTCCATCTTTGGCTATATATTTAAGTTTTTCGTCTAATTTCCTCAGTACCCCAAAAACTTAATTTTTTTTTTCGAAAATAAAGTTTATAAAAAATCATTAAACTTTTGTGAAGAAAGTTTTTTATTTAATTTATAGGGAAAAAAATACAGCGAATTAACTTTTCGGTGAAGTTTTTCTGCGTTTTTGATCTTTAGTCTTTGGTTCATCTTCATGTGGCGTCCTTTGCTTTCGAAATTATTTCGTTTATCTTCGATTGTGTTCGTTAGTCTTTGGCTCACCTTCGATTGGCTTCTTTCTTCATACAAAATTTGTTCACGAACGATCCAGTCGTTCGGGCGTTACTGAGCCATATATAATTCGCTGATTGCAGCTCCCTCTACTGAAATTTTTATAAACTTGCGATTTTTTCTATTCCTGGGCTAGGAGAATCTTTATACTAAATTTCATCAAAATCGCTCCATCAACCAGAATGTTAAAAGGTTATTTCTTTAGCCAGAAAAATATTTTTTTTGGGCTCACAAAAAAAAATTTATGGTACTTAAATCCTCTGAACATTAGCTTTCATATGAGGGGCGGTCATTTAAAATTTTTTTGGTGACCCACCTTAATTCACAGTGTTATTAGTCAGACTAATATTTTCCAGAAAGCACTAATAAAGGCCCAACTAAAACAGACGAAACGAAACATAGCAACTTGACGAACGTCTGCACTCGTTACGGATGTATACGGATTTAACTAAAAATGAAACGAGTTGTTAAACTCGTCTGAATCAGATGGTTAGTTGGCAATCGAGTGTTATTTACTTAATTTGTACACTTTTTCCATTTAATGGTCTTACCCTTTAATTTAACATCTTTTATACTAAAATGCGACAAATGTTAGCTAGAATTTCACGCGCTGAAATAAAGTTTTATTAATGAAGTGCTGCCAGATATATTATTTTAGAGTACAGGGTTCCACTGTGTCCATACATCTTAACCCTTGTTAGTCTGTTTAACAGAACTGTAACAAACTGAATAAGTTCTTATTTAAACCCTTCATGGTCGATTTGTGCCAAATAAATAATTTTTGGTGCAAACAGTCACAAATAAAAAATATGATTCTAAGACAGAAAGGGAAAAATAACTGGAGTTTTTTACTAATCATATAAACTTCGTATTCGCAAAATAATATTTGACCAAAAAATTGTGTATCTAAAAAAACAGAACATTAAAAAGAAAGAATTCTGAGTAGTGTTCCAAAAATTGAAAATTGATTGATCTTACAAAAAACTGCGAATTTTTAGCGTAAAGCGTGTTCAAAAATTTTGTTGTGCACTTGTTTTTTTAAATGAAGTCCTAATAAATTGAAGAAATATGTTTTCAAATTGGTTTCTCATACTAATATCACTATCTTTATCAATTTAAATGATACTTTTCGAAACATAAGCATTTGTCCTATAAAGGGTTAAGCAATGTTTATATCTTTATTTTCTGTTTGATATTTCACCATATTCAAAATAGACCATAAAAAAAAGGCTAGAAGGTAGGTAGGTAAATCCGGAAGCCTTTTGATGATGACTCGTATAGACCAATTCTAGTCCTTAGTGGTGCCGGTTACGAACAAAGGAACCTTCGTATTAAAGTGAAGTCTTTAAAGATTTGCGTAGAATTCGCATGTTTCCGCTATTCGTTTTGCGTGTATGTGCAAGGGGTCCATACGTTAGGCTTGGGCATTTTAGTTCACTAAAAGGATCGCTCTTTTTAGTTCAGTAGAGTTTAATGAACTAGTTCGTTCTTATAGTTCTTATAGTTCATATAGTTCTTTTAGTTCATTTAGTTCGTTAGCTCTTTTAGTTCGTTTCATGGACTCGTTCATGTTGTTAGTTCCATAGGTCTTATAGTTCGTTAGGTCTTATAGTTCGTTCGATGTTTTAGATCGTTAGGTATTATTATTATTATTATTATTATTTTTATTATTATTATTATTATTATTATTCTTTATTCTCATAGTAAAAAAGTTTTGACAAGATTATTAAAAATACAATCACTAAAACAATTATTACTTATAAGAATAGTATTGACATTTAGAATTAGAATAAATAGTGTTAAATTCCACTTCAATAAATATATAAAACTAAATTAATTGTGTTAACATAAAAAGTGTTTTGTGGGGTGAATTGAATCAAACAATATAATTAAAAAAAAGTTATAAATATTAACAATTATTATTAGAAGAGAAAAAAATTATTTCTGTCTAAAAAATTAAGAACAAACAAAAATTAGCTAATGGAGCGCAACAAAAATTCAACTTCCGAGTGGTCTAACTCAAAGATCCACAATTTTATTTTTCTTAAGAAAGTACTCAAATTTCTTTCAAGGCGTATACTTGCAGGGAGTCTATTGTAAAGTCTATAAGATAAAATCGAAAAAAAATTACGATAGTGGGTTGTGCGAAAAACTGGAACAGTCACGGTAGAATATTGGTTCGTTTTTAAGTTGTAATTACCATATATGGGATTCTGCATATACCCACTTCTTTTAAAAAATATTTTTAGAACTTTAAAATAATACAGATGCCTTAATGGTAAGATCTTTAGACGCCTAAATAGATTAATAGATGCAGTCAAGCGATTTACTTTACAGATTATTCTAACGGCACTCTTTTGTAATAATAACAGGGGACGTATATTATTCAGATAAGCACCTCCCCAGCAACTCACACCATATTGTAATCTAGAATGAAAAATCCCGTAGTATATTTTAGTTAATGTACTTTCAAAACAAAAATGTCTTAGTTTATAAAAGCATCGTAATGAAGAAAAAAGATATTTCTTCAGCAATGAAATGTGTGCGGTCCAGGTAAGATGTTCATCAACCATTACACCTAAATATTTATAGCAAGGAACCCTTTCGACAACAAAGCAATTAGTACTGCAAGGAATTCTACTGTTATAGGTTGAACCCATGTCATGACTCGTATCCGATGTTAATCTAAATCGACAACAATCATAACCATGAAAACTTATATCAATTTCCGGCGATACTATATTACATAAGCTAAAATACATTTCTTTAGTCTTCCTGCTAACAAGTAACTTATGTTCTGCAAACCAAACTCTCAGTAAATAAACGTCATGATTTATATCTGCAATTAAGTTAAAGGGGTTAACTGATGCATACCCAATGGCTAGATCATCGGCAAAAGCAGTAACTTTACCAGCAAAATTTAGAGAAAAAAGCGAATTAATATAAACTAGAAATAGAACCGGACCAAGTACAGAGCCTTGGGGAACTCCTATATTTAAACATTTAGAGTCACTTAGTTCGCTACAAATTTTTACTCTCTGCTTTCTGCAATTCAAAAAAGACATAAGCCAATTGTAAATAAAGCCACGAAAGCCAACATTATGCAGTTTTTTCAGAAGAATATTGTGGTCAACCATGTCAAAAGCCTTTGTTATATCAACAAAGAGGCCAGCACAAGTTTTCTTATCATCAAGACCTTTGTAAATCGATGTACAGAAATCAAGTAGTGCGTCTTCAGTTGAGAGACAAGTTCTAAATCCGTACTGACAAGAACTGAAAACATGTTGTCTGTTCAGAAAAGCTAAAATCCTCGCCTTAAGGGCTTTTTCAAAAATTTTTGAAATTGAAGATAACAAACAAATAGGTCTGTAATTATTAGTATCTCTCCTGCAACCTGTTTTAAAAAGCGGAATAACAATTGCGTCTTTGAGTTGGTCAGGAAATCTTCCAGATAGGACACTTAAGTTAAATATATGTTTTAAAACTATATATTTAAAACCATATAAATATGTTTATATGGTATGTTAGCTCGTTGTATTTTTTTAGTTTAATAGGTCTTTTAGTTCGTTCTGTTTACTCTTTCATGATCAGGTCCATAAAATGAAACAAACTATATGAACGAATCAATCATGAACTGTGGACATAGAACAAATTTACATAAAAATACTACATATGGGGCATTCCACACAATAATTGCCAAAAAAAAATTGTTTGCCAAAAAAGTTTGTTTTTAACTGTTCATTAGTGAAAAACTTTAGCAGCACGAACTCAAACCACTGCTGAATAAATTTTTTCTCGTTCATTTTGATATCTCGCTACAAAATCGATTGAACTAAAAGAACGAGAATCAACGAACTAGTTGACATAGTTCAGGAGTGCGAATAGTTCGATTGAACTAGTTCGTTCGTGAACTACACAAGCCTACCATACATAGAAAGGTTTCAACACTTTAGTTAGAGTTGACTTTCGTGCCCCGTAATGCATAGCGCTGCCTGGCGCTGAGTTTTCTCCAAGTGCCTGAGGTATGTTGATTTGTACACACAATAATTCAATAGAAGTAGAATAGGATGAACTACCGTTACATAGAATCAGTGCATCAGAAAAAGCGAAAGACCCAGGTGCTGCCTAGCATCTTATTGGATGTGTATAGCGCAATGGTGGCTTTCTTCACCCTTTCTTCTAAATTTCCCATATCAGCTTGCTATTCAGGACGACTTCTAGATACATTGTGTGAGTTTTCGGTATGAGACGTATGTCGTTTAATTTTTCTGGTATCCACCGTGATGTCTTGTACTTTTTCGTTAACAGAACCAGATCCGTTTTATCTGCGTTAACACAAAGACCGTCTGAATTTGACCATCTAAGTACTTCTTTGAATGTGCTCTTCATTATGGAGCTAACTGTTGATAGACATTTCCCTACTATAATTATGCTTATGTCGTCTGCTAGGCTGTTATCTTCGGGGCTCTACCAGCAAACTTTTTGAGTAGTTAGGGTTAGAGGAATTCTCCTTTGGGTGAACCACTGCGAGCTTCCTTTTCCATGAATTTGGTGACCCACTCAGCTCGAACCCTTCTGCAGCTTAGCAGCTTGTCTAACCATATGCTTATAGCTGGTGGTGCCTCTCATGCTGTAATCCACTAAGGATTGTGGTAGTTGATACATTATACAATGCACCAGAGATGTATAGAAAAGCACCGAGTGCGTATTCTTTGTTGTAGAGGGCTTTTTATATGGTTACTTCTAGAGAGTGTAGTGACGTTTCAACCGATTTCTTTTTCGTGTATTCATGTTAGTTGTTTGGTTGATAACTGGATTGCATAATTCCTTAGGCGCAAGTCAATCAGTTTTTCAAAGGTTTTGAGTACAAAGGAGGTTAGACTTATTGGCCTGCAGTCCTTCGGATGCAGATTTCTGCGCTTACCTGCTTTTGGTAGGAATACAACCCTTGCTGTCTTCCAGGGCACAGGTACGTAGTTTAGCCTGGTACACCCGTTAAATATATTCTCCAGCCATGGGACGACTCGTGATTCGGCCGTTTGTAGCATGGCAGGAATGTAACCATCAGGTCGCGGAGATTTGTATCCTGAGAACGAGTTTATAGCCCATAGTATTCCGTCCGACGTTATAAGGTCGTGTGGAACCTGTAGCAAGTTTGACCTCTGTCTTCGTATTGCGGTAATGTTTGGTGCTTTAGCACAGCCAAGGTACTTTTAGAAGCACTTCGAAAGATTCCTGATTGCTATCCATCCACTGACCGTTGTCTTTGCGTAGCTGACTCTGAATGGAAAGCTGCTTTGAAAGTAGCTACCTAAGCCTTGCTGTGTCCGTAGTGTTTTTATTGCTTGAGCAGAAGTTTTTCCAAGATCTTCTTTTGGCTCTGCGCACGTGTGTTTTAAAAAGTTTGAGCCTGAATTTGTATTCCAATCAAATTTCCTCTTGGGCAGCTGTTTTTGCTAGTTTAAAGAAATCTTTTAGCTCACGTTTTTGCTCTGTAAGATCCGAACTCCACTATGGTGGTCTAATCTTACGCTTCGTTCGCGTGGGCTTACAAGAGGAGTGGTAGGTCTTGAGAAGAGGGACCGAGAGAATTTTCAGGGATCTCTCAATGCCCTCTTCCATAATAATTTGTTTTGGAGATGGTAACTTAGTCTCAATGATGCTTTTGAAGTGGTTCCAGTGGGCATTTTTCGGTTTTCTGAAGAAATATTGAGCTGGAGTATAGTTAGAACTAATATTGAAGCTAATATTATGTGTTCTGAGAAAGAAGGCTGTTCTGACACCCTCCAATCTGTGACCAAAGTATTGCTATCACAGCAAAGCGTTAGGTCTAAGACTTTGGATGAGGTGGGGCCTACATTAGTTGGTTCCCTTCACTGACTTTATGTTGTAAAATAAAGCTAAGTAAAGGCACACCTTGATCATTGATGTCTGGGCTGCACCACACTGGGTGATGTTCATTGGCATCTGTTCCGATGACAATTACTCGTTTCTTCCCACCGGCGATAGCTACCAGCATTTGGTGCTCGTCCGGTGGTGCGTTGTCGTCGTTCGCCATGCAGCATGAGACGACCAGGATAGGCTCATTCGCGTCACCCTTTTCGCGACCAATTTGACTTGAGGCCAGATATAGCGTTGCTCGAGGCTATCAACGGCTCCTGCACTAAAGCCACATCGTAGCCTCCTTTTTCTAATACGAGAAGGAGATCTTTTCTTGCTTTTTTGCTTTTATGCAGGTTTATCTGGAGGAACTTCAACTGCATTAGGTTGAAGGTGCCTTCATGGAGTTGACTTGCGTGGTCATGCCTCCATCACCCTCATCTTCTAGACTAAGTCCTTGTGCAGTGTCGGTCACGGCTTCTAGGTCGAGGTCCTTTTCCAAATCTCCGAAATCTAGCGTGTTGTTGTTTTTGTCATTGGGGTTAGCTGTTGGCTGGATTTTGCTTTTGGAGAAGCTTAAGCGTGGACTCCTGTGGCACTACCACACTTCACTTTTGGTAGAAATGGGATATTACTCCTGTCCACTACCTCCAGGTGGGCAACCTTTGCATAGGCCTTGGAGTGTCGGGGCTACTGTTTTCAACCAGTGCAGAGTTGGATCATTATTGTACTTCAGTATCTTTACCCCATTGAAGTGGGCTTCCAACCTCGCAAACATCACATTGAGAAGCTTAATCTCTAAGAACTTCCATCCATATTAGATTATCCATCCGATCTTTGGCGTTTTTAAAGTCATAGTTGCAAAGCTTGGTCTGCTCATAAAGTGTATTCGGCCCTCTTCCATCTTTAGCTTAGCCCAGGCGAGCGACTCTTTCTCCTTGGAAGAGAGATCGATCTTGCCTGATAGCCGGTTGCAGGTTTTAAGGACCGCTTTATAGTTGGCTTTGGCTTTCATCCCTCTTTTGACTTGGTCTTGGGCCCTTCCTTGCAAGAGGAGCTGGAACCCACTGGCTTGTCAGAGGAAAAAAGAAGCTTATGTTCTCAAGCTGTTCGTACATTCGTTTGAAGACGACAGCAGCATTTGTCATTCATATTCATTCAAAAAAAGCCCAAGCTCTATGGAGATTGAGAGAAAAAGGCAAAATATGAATGACACACTCCTAAATGATCTACAAAAAATCTGCGAGTGGGGTCTTGCTAATAGAGTAGAGCTCAATGCAAGCAAGACCCAGTGTTGTCTGTTAACCCACAAGCGTGTGAATTGCCCCTTAGCTCCTCTCATTATAAATGGTGTGGATCTTGTGGAATCAGCCGCTCTTGACCTTCAGGGCATATCGATCCAATCTGATCTTCGTTGGAATGATCATATTTTCGATGTGTCGAAAGAGCGTTCAAGTGCCTAAGTTTTCTAAAACAGTGCAAAAAATATTTCACTTCAGCTGATCTTCGCATGATCTACACCTCATATATTAGGCCGAAAATGGAGTGCAATTCGCACATTTGGGCAGGGGCTTCAAAATCTTATTTGGAGCTTCTGGACCGAATTCAAAGTCGTGCGATATATTTGATAGGGGATGAAAGTATTTCATTCTCTCTCAACTCTCTTGGGCATCGACGTAATATAGGTTGCCTAAGCCCCTTTTTACCATTGCATCGATGCCTAATAGAACGTCGCATTACCGTGATAATTCGTTCTTTGGTCGCACGGTTAAGTTGTGGAATAGACTCCCTGCGAGTGTGTTTCCCAGCAGTTTTGAGCTGTGCAAATTTAAAACAAATCTTCACCGACACTACTCCATTTATCCACCCTCCAACTAACTATCACCCATCTTCCGAATCAACACAATGCTTACACATTTATAGGGGGCATCCCCTGAGCGTTGGTTCAGTCTAAAAAAAAGAACTTTACAAGGCAATTTTTACTCTCTGAGGTTTGCCATTGTCTGCAGAGAGGTGAGCGACCGAACAGAAAAATTAATTCAATTGAAAAAACTTTCTGTCTGAGCTGGAATTGAACCCGGGCTACCACGGTTCATATGCTTAGGGGCCACGCACTCTACCCACTAGGCTACGGTTGCCACTTTTCTCTCTTCTGTTCAAACAAAAACACAAACTGAAGAAAGTAGAGATGATAGAGAAAAACAAAATGAAGTGTTTTCTTTTTCGAATAGAAAAAACTTCTTCTATTATGCTTTTGAATCGAGGGCACAAAAACAATCAAAGTAAATTATCCTTAGCGATCTCTTGTAGGTTGCTGGAAGCACCAAGGCCCGAAGAGAGATTTGCAACGTTTGTTCGTTTCATTTATGATGCGACTTTTTTCATTTTTGAAAAGTTATTGCGTTGGAATTTTTATGTGTTTTGTTGTTTTTATTGAATTTTATGTTTTATAAAGATGGGTTCATGGCAGAATTTAGAGGTAGGTCCGACTTGGAGAGGATTAAAGTAGAAAGCAGAGAAAAGCGATCTAGTTGTCAAAATCAGCTATTCATCTCGATTTTCTTTATGTTGATTTTAGTCTAAACTGTTTTTTTTTTTTGCTTTTTTGCAAATTGAACACTACCTCGGCATTTTATAGTTGTATTTATACAGGCCCATTATCCTAGTCAAAATAAAAGTCGACTATAAATTTAGTATAAGCATTTTTGACAGTTTTTAATATATGTTGTCAAAAAGCTTGCACTAAATTTAGAGCCGACTTTTATTTTGACAATGTAAATGGGTAAATGTTTTTATTATATTTTCACCCAAATTAACGCAAACTTAACGCACGTGTCCGCACTGTTTACAATTTGAAAACATAATATTCTTATTTCATTTGACGTTTCTACGAACTTCGTCATTTGTATATGAGGTAACGTTTTGATCGTGAAAAATAATCGTCTTGGTAAGAATAAATGCTGTAGTAATAAAATGAAGTGGTTGCGATTGGACAGTGGGGAAGATTTCTAGCTGTAAGACTCCACTTTACGCAATATTCCTCTATGTTAGATACTTCCAAGTTAGTGATCTACAGAATGTTCCATTTTTTCTTGTCAGGAAGGTTTATTCAGGAGAACTCATTGTGAATAGACTAAATTCTAAAACCACTAAATAATGCTTTTTCGACTAATGTTTTTACATAAGCCCCTCCAAGACTGTGTGCAGAACATTTTTGAAATAGTTCTTTTATTCTTTGAAAGTCATTTTATAACCTTATACTTACACTTTATAACTTTATAACCCACGCATCTTACAAGTTTTTTTTTTAATCATTTATTAATCCCAAAATTAATAATTAATAAGATAAACAAGTAGAACAATGATAACTACTTACTATAAAAAAATACAATTATGTAAATGCCCTTAAACGGTACTCGATACATACAATATTTTTTTTTTTTATAAGTTTATAATTTATCAATCTCATTTTTTTTATTTTTTTAATTTCAGTAGTAATGTTAAAATAAACAGCAAAAAGGGAATAAAAACTGTTAAAAAGTGTATTTTGGTTTTGTTTTAATTATAAAAAAATCCTAACAATAAAAAATAAAAATGTTAAGGCTGAGTGTTACCTATTTGCCGGTCAAGCCATCAGTATTTATTTGTATTTAATCGATCATTATTATATTTGTCGCGTTCAGGTATGTATATTACTACAATATTTCCAATTTATAAATCGGTTCGAGCCTATCATTTAAGCATGTTGAATTCGTTTGTCAGTCGCCCTTCTATCTTGCTTTTTCTAACATGATTTTAATATGTTCGTTAAAATACAGAAATTTATCTAAATAAATCCCCAAATATCTAACGTTTGATTTTATTGGAATTTGATAGCCGTATGCAGTAACGATTTTCAAATTTTTTCCGTTTTTACGAAGATCGTGATTTCCACTTCTAAGGCTGCCCGCAGAGTAAACGCCGAGGCAGGCAGGCAGAAAGGCAGGCAGACAGGCGCAGGAATACTATGTGAATAAGCGAGAAAAAAGTTATTTCTATCTCGTTTCTTCACAGGGAACTGCCTGCGCCTTCTGCCTGCCTACCTGCCTGCTTCGGCGTTTACTATGCGGGCAGCCTAAGAGGGGAACGAAATAATATTACTTCACATTTTGCGTAGCTTATCTGAAGTTTCCACGTGTTACAATAATTTTGGAAATAATTAAATTTAGTTTGTAAGTTTCTTTGGATATCTTCTATTTTATAGCCATGTGCATATAGTACCACATCGTCTGTAAAAGCAAGGGACATTTCTAATTTATTTAAAATCTCAGAAGTATATATATTGAATAGGATACGAGCGGTGACTGTGCCTTGTGGCAGTCCATTGGGTGTATCAAATATTTTGTTTGTCGTATTGTGTCCATCTGTTACTACAAATTTTTTTTCTTTTGTCATTGATATAATTATTTTTATGAGGTGATTGGGAAACTCATATTTTATAATTTTGTATATAAGCGCGTCAATCCAAACCGTATCGAATGCTTTTTCAATATCTATTAAACAGGCTGCTGTATTGCTCTTCCCGTTTAAATGCCAAAATATATCGGATGTAAGTTTGTTTATTGCATCTTACAAGTCTTGTCGTATTGAAGTGTTTCTTGCTTATCTTTTGAAAATGCTGTCTTTAATTATAATAGCTTTAGAAAGAAATTAATTGAAGTTACCGATCCGCACGTTAGTATATGAGCTTCTTCAGAACAAAATATGAGAGTTGACATCACTTTCCCAAATCTAACCCACGGCATATAATGTCCAGGGGCCGAATTACAGCATCCGTGATCGAGCGGAATCTGTTGACTTTTGTTAGTTTCGTATGACAGCTGCCGTGAACGAGTAAAATATATCGATTTTTTATCATTTCTAAGTATGAACGAGAAATTGGTGACGAATTTCGGGATTATGTCTTCCGTGAACGAGCATATGTTCGATGTAGTTTTTCGAAATTTCATTCGATTGGAAAATTGTAGACGAGTGGAACTATTTGCTTTGCATATACAAAAATGTAAGTTATTTTTACATTTAAAATATTAATAATTATTAAAATTTGTGTTATTTAAGAACAAATGTTAATGAAATAAACACGACTCAGTAAATTTAGCTAGCGGAGTTCCTATCGAGCCCATCGACTTGACAACCACGACTGTTAATTTATAGGATCATTTGACAAGAAATCTTAATGCCACCAGCCCACCAAAAAAGGATTTATTGTGTAAGGACCTTATTAAATAATATGTGATACAATGTACTCTGCAATTTGTTTTTACATGTAGGAGAGAAAAAATATTCTTTGTACATCAAATTTTAGTGATTTTTAAAAATTTTTTATGAAAAAAGACAAAAATAAAATAAATTATGTTAAGAATTAAACAAATTTATTATTTTCTTTGGAAAACAATATAGATTCTTTGACTGGAGTGAAGTTAAAATACCCCACAGCTTTATTTTAGTATATTTCAAGTTTCAATTAATAAAAAAGTTTCAATTAAAACTTCACATAATATAAAACACTTAAACTCCATTTCACACAGAGTTTCTAACTTCTTTTTTAAAAAATTATAATTTTATTGTGATATAGTTTTCTTTTTTGTCATAATAAGAGCATAATCATACAATTTCTTTATTCTTATTCTCAGCGAGAAAAAGTTTCTCTTTTAACCTCTATTTGAGCAACATACAAAGCAAAGCTAACAAGATATTTAAAGTGCTTTAAATGAAACACATATATGTTGGTTTTCTATGATTTAAATACAAAATCTAAATGTTTGATTGTTTAAATTGTTCTTGATTTTAAATACAATTTCTAGTTGTTTGATAGTTAAAAATTGTTTATTGAGCTTAAGGTCAGGTTAGAACAAAAAAAGAGCAATTGATTGTTCTAACCTGACCTAAATCTCAATAAACGATTTTAAACTATCAAACAACTAGAATTTGTATTTAAAATCATGAATGATTTAAACCATCAAATATTTAGAATTTAAATACAAAATCATAGAAAATCAACATAATAAATAGGTCATATAGAAAACTTGAAATACATATATTTAATTTTAAAATAACGCAGGTTTATAAATAAGGGTCAACTTTTGGACCAAAGATGAATTATGATGAATTAGTCGGACTATATCTTTTAAACTCATTTGAAATTATAAAATATCTGTAAAACAATCAATGCCATTGGCAAAAAGTAAAACATTTAAAAAAATTACAAAGACTGTCCATTCTACAAATATGTTTTTGCTGCTGTCGATCGTTTAGTATATGCTGCTGCTGTTGTTGGAAGTTAATGTCTTCCGCCTTTGTCATGTTTTTGTCCATACCATAAATTGTCTTAGCGCCACTACCATCCTTGTTGGCAACAGCACCATTAATGCGTGATGTAGGGTTAAAATCGCCTACGTGTACACCCTTAGCTGACGGCAAAGGGCTGTGAGTGCCGTATCTATAGACGGACGGCATGAGTGAGTCATAGGGACGTGTGGAGCAGTATGCAATAAAACCAGCGTCACTAAAAAAACCAACAAAATATATACCTCTTTAAATTTAACTAGCATTTTGTGCATGTTACTTACATTAGTTTGTTGTACTCATCACTCTTTTGCTCCCATGCTTTTCGTGGCAGTTCATCGGTTTGCTTGGACGTTACTTTTTTATCCTGTGGACAGATTGTTTTTGTGATAGTCAAAACCATGGTAGAACTAGTAAAGGTATATGTATTTCTGACTGCTCTCTTTTTCTCATAGCCAGAATTGTCAAACTCAAGCATTTTGCTATTCTTGCCTATTTTTGCTTTCTTATCGCATTCTCATCGTTTCCGATTTTGTATGGGCTGTCAACTTCGTTTTGACAATTCCGGCAGTCTGTCTCTCTGAAATGCATCTACCTTCTCTAATTCTACTATGGTCAAAACTAATGTGGGTGCTGCATTTAAGGCACTCATTACTCATTAGTTTTTCCATTTTATGACGGGCTGCCGTTGCTGTCGGAAGAGTCGCTGCTGCCATTGGTCATTGCTGCCAGCTGCGCTGATGTAGTTGTACTGCTGCCACCGATTCCAGCAATAATTAAGCGTTTGCACAAGGCGAGCGCACAAAGGTGTAAATTGAATCATTTTTGGACACAGCTTCCTTTCTATTTCCACTAAAACCCTTGATGCAATTTTGGACACACTGCTTTGGCACAGTCCAAGGCAATAATCATTACCAACTGTGTGCTGATAGCTACCACTGGCCAATAGTGATATCGTCACTGCTAACTGGAGCATTTTAGGCACATGCGTCGACATATGACCCTCAATGCTAAGCTCGTCCAGCACATATTTAAAAGCTTCTTTTGAAAGCCGGAAGCGTTTTACAAATCTGAAAACAATTCATATTACTTTGTGTTGCTTTCATGCTTTTTAAGAATAATTGCCACCGCGTAAATAATTTGTTCTTACTCTTATTAAACGTATCCTTCTCGGGATTAAACGGGTCTCCTTAGTTCAAAAGTATCAAAAGATATCTCATTTAAGAGATCACATTTCAACCTTTTAATAAGTGAACATTTTTTGTACAACTTATTTCACATTAAAAAAATTTGGTTGTTTTCATATACTTGAAATGGTAACTTTTTGCAAATTTATTTCTCACTGAATTTTATCTCCTAAGCCATTCAAGACCGACATTTTATTTATGCTTTTTTGGATAAAAGAGGCCCAAATACATTTAATAAAAGCAAGATAAAAATTATTTACGCGTGGGCCATAAACTGCACTTATGCCAGTTTTTATGTGACTTACGCTGCTTGTAAGGCAATGACTAGGGATTGCTACTATCCCGAATTTCTCTTCTCGCTATCCGTTGATTCACTATATTTTCTTCATCTTCCGATTCCGAGGAGTTTAAATAAAAATATATCAATGGAAACATTTTCTATTTGATATAAAATCGACAAACAAAATCACGTCAACACAATTTAATTAAAAAATAGTATTTGACAGCTAGAGATGATGAAATAATCGATTGCTGCCATACAAAAATTTCGACTCATGTTCGATCGAATGCTGTAATACGAAAAAATAATCGGAGTGGAATTTTATTCGATTCGAAAGCTCGTTCGTTCACGGATGCTGTAATTCGGCCCCAGGTTTCTTAATTTTTTGCCCGAGAGAATTTGATGACTTAGGCCACATAAACTTATGTGAACCACATACTTATGTGACCCAACTTGATGCTTATGGGCACGATGTTCATGGGGTTGTTGTTTTTATTCAAACCACTTATATAATTGACAATAAACAATTGAAATAATAAACGAATAATTATATTAAATAATAAAAAAATTTCCCATTTTATAAGGGCCATAAAAGAACTTCTTGTAGCACTGGAAGCAACTTAAGCAAAATACTCATTGAAAAACTGTCTTAATCTATCTCTATCTTCCTCCACAAAACTAAACCAAATTTTTCACAGTATATTCAACAAAATAGCTTTGCTCTGACTCGGTTTATTGCTGTTAAGTTTGTTAGTGCAATCGAACCCATTCCCAACAATTATTTTGTTATCGCACATACGCCAAATCTACTTGTTATTGGTTTACTAAACAGTAACCATTGCCGATGATAATAACGATGTCGTTGGCGATGATATCTTTGCTCCATCCGGTTACTCACCATCTTCTTCATTCGACTTGCATGCACTCGGATGGCCACACAATTCCCCCAAAGCGCTTTGGGTAAGGAAATTGAAAGGAAATCTGTAACTAATATAAAATAGAAGCTGACGTCGAAATCATCAGTTTTAAAATCAAATATTCTTAAAGCTGATTCAAACTTCCCCCGGGGGAGCGTAACTCATAGAAACAAACAAACGTACATGAGTGCTCATGTGATCGCATTCGGGAAACCAAATTCAGTTCAAGATTTCATATCGCAACATGTTATCGGATAGATGTGCTTACAGACATAACTGTGCAAAGGCGCAAAAACCATTTTAAAGCGAGTTTCCATTAGATATCAAGATATCGTCAAAACACTGCCTGTAAGTACGTATGTGGAATATTTCGTAGTCCAATGACGTAGATGACTTAAGAGCTGTTGTTGTTGCTGTGGCTTTTCTAAGGCAGTAGCAGCGGTAGCGTCAGAACCAATACCCACTTAGAAGGATCCACTTGCGAGTGAAATTAAATCACAAATCAAAAATCAATTTCAGTTTCTATTACGACGACGACGACGATAACGACGATTTCCATTTAACTACCCCTGCAGGAAAGGAAGTAGAAATCTTTTTGATTTTATCTCCTGCTGCCACGCTCACCATGTGCCGCCAGTTAACCAGCAGCATGCAATAACAGCACAAACTGAGGATTGTGAAGTGGAAGTTGAGTGCAAGGGGGAAAACTGGTACACTACCAGATTATTATCGTTTGAATTTGATAAACGTTTAATAAAATTAAAGCAGAAAATTGTTCAGCATTCGATTTTGTATTTAAATTAAACTGCTTTGCACTGATGCGGAATATTGAAATTGAATTATGTACAACTGTTAAATGTTGGCTTAATAGAGAAATAGTTAAATTTTTCCTTGCTTATTTCGAAATGTAACTATAGCAGAAGAAGGTTAATATTATTTTATGATTGTTGAGAAATCAAAACTTTGACTTTGTGCATATCTATGCATGTGGTAAAGACCGCATATTTTTATTGAAAATAGCTTTATTGAGTTTGGAAATATTCTTCATTTTGAGTAATACATTTTTGTATGCAGTCGAACCATTTGTCATATCATTTATTTATGTATTTATTTATTGGCCAAACGAGGCAAGGAAGGCAGTTTTCTAATTCTAACAGGTTTGCTTAATTAACTTATTCTAAACAGGTTTTGCTTCAACTAACAGGGTTTTTTTATTATTTTCTTTATAGTTTTCCTTTCTCTCCCTTCGCCAATTTTTTTCTGTATATATATATTTGATAAGAATGGGAGAAAGATCTAAGAAGGGAATAAAAAAAATAAAAATAAACTGGTCATTTCAACCCTTGGAAGGACTTTGACCTAGCTTCCATTGATCAATTGTGTTGTGCGTGTTATTAAATGTTTGATCACAAATGACCGAGAACTGGATCTACGTGTTTTATGCCGATTCGAACGGCTTATGTTCTCAAGAAGCTTTAGAGCTTGAACAGAATCAAAATCGTTGCGACCGACGATTGAAATAGAATAGATTCTAAGTCTACGATTAATCGTTGCGGAAAACGAGCTGCGGTTTTATCTACATTTTGCATGTATTTTCCAACAACAACAAATCAGGCTCAGACATGGCAAGTTTTACTCTCTGAGGTATACCATTGTCTGCAGAGAGGTGACGACCGAGCAGAAAAATTAATTCAATTGAAAAAACTTTCTGTCTGAGCTGGAATTGAACCCGGGCTACCGCAGTTCTTTAGCTTAGGGGCCACTAGGCTACGGCCGCCTATTCTAAGAAGGGAATAGGGAAATAAAAATAAAACGCGTAAATGTGTGCTTTGTCATGGAAAGTGAGTAACAGTTACTAATGTTGTTAAATTCTCGGCAGCATCAACTTATTTGCTCGTTGTGTTCAGAGACGGTGTGGTGTTGGCATTCATTTAAGACAAATGTATGCCTGGGTCGTTAACTGTGTCGGAAAGTCAACTAAAAAGTAGACTTAAAACCATTAAGTACTTAGTTCTATGTAAATGTATGCATAAATAGTTCTAACGTCTTCTAATGTTCTTGATCCCAACTACTTTATTGGTGGGTCAATTTTTCCAACATTGGCTTGTTTTAAGCCACTTGTATAGATAGCGATAGATTTTCAATTGCTATTTTGAGTTGTTACTTTAAGGGCAGGTTCTCATCTATAGGTCCAAAACTAAGGTGATTTTCTTCTTATCGTATAAGGAAGTAAATGAACAACTTGAGTTTTTCGGCAGCTATTTATTGAATTTTAAAGTATAGGAAAATATTTTTTTATGCATGAAGGTGTAATGTTAAGTGCCAATATGCTGTCAAACGTTCCGTTGAAAAAAAAGTTATCCAAACGGTATCCATCGTACATCACATTCATGCCATCAGATATGAATATTATATTTATTGGAGTTGAAACCTATAATATCAATAAATAGTTCAAATTTATAGTAATGACATGTGAATTTTTAGTAGCGTTATTTTTTTGACATTTTTCGCTCTTTATAGTGCTCTAAAAAAGTGGCTAGTATTATCTGAATTTAAATTAAGGATCCAATAAATTTTATCCACTTTAAAATTTAAGAAAATCAAAGGCAACCAATAGAGTAGTTCGTGAGACATCGTGGAGACCAGTTTAAAAAACACGCATTTTCAGAAAACACGCTTTAACGTTGGTTAACGATTTTTTTGTTCATTTATAAAAATATAGGTTCCTTTCATATGCTATTACTTTCTTCTGCAATCGTTAGTGATAAAACCGCTTTGGGAACATATTCTACACATTATAAGCTATCGAAAATTTAAAAAACAAATAATTGAGTTTGTTGGTCGAGTTTTATGAGAACCTGCTTTTAAATGAGCAATTGTTTTGAAAGTGCGAAAAAAGCTGTAGAAGATGAATTCTATTGTTATTGCATGTATTAAAGCGAAGTAGATCAAAAAACTTTTGAAACTTAAAACTGGCGGACAAACGGAGATTGCTAAGAACTTCCAATTTTAGCTGGTTGTTGGCCATTAGAACACCCACAATATGTATGAAAAATTTAAAGGTGTTTTATTTCGCTCCAGCAGTATTTTTTAATAGAATGGGGTCATCAAATGAGATCTGCATCAGAAAATTGGTATCGTTGAAAATAGCCACCCGGTTTTCATTTAAGGCATCAAAAACGAGCTAAAAATTGCTTGAAAATATCTTAAACAATTTCTGACCTATAACTTTTTTAAAAAAAGTAGTAGATTTATTATAATTTTCTTTCGACAGACAATTCACAGGTTAGACGGTCTGATGAATTTTTTTATGTAGGTGTGTTATTTAATGGTGTCTTTTAAGATCAGTCTCAATTTTTTACTCAATTTGTATGTTCTATTTTTTTCAAAAAATTCCCAAAAATCATAAAAAAATCTGCTAGGTATTAGCATTACATCACCATTAAAAGAAATTTAACGAGGTCTAAGCAATTGTTTACTTTTTATTATTTTTTTTTTTTTGGGTCGACTAATGAACTCAAGTCTTAACAGCAAAAAAATTATTTTTATTTGTGTTTCGTTCAATGGGAATATTTAAAATTTTAACAAAGTACTTCTTTTACTCACCTTAATCATTGGTACACTGAACCAAAAAATTACCAAAAACCACCGTAAAATTAACGTTTTTGGTTTACATTTTTCGGCCGATAGTGAAAGCTATCAATTTTGATATTATAGCACTTTCATTTTTGATTTGAATATTAATTTTAACGTGAACAATGTAGAATTGATATTATATTAATGTATTTTTGATGTGGTACATATAAAATTTTACATGATTTTATTATCATTTTGATGTTGTCCACATCATATTGATATGAAAAACGTAAACTTTTTTACAAATTTATAACATTTTGATATGGTTCATATCAAAATGATATGAGAAAACGTTAAATTGATAAGAAAGAAGTGTTGTTCTGACATTTTTCATATCATAATTAATTAAAAAAACGTGGGATTTACATGAAATTAATGTTACATTGATATGAGGCATATCAAATTGACATTATATTATATCAGTTGTGATATGGTGCATATCAATTTGATATAATATTTTATAACTTCTGATGTGGTACATATCCAATTTACACGATTTTAATATCATTTTGATATTTTCCACATCATATTGATATGAAAAACACTACATTTGTGACTAACTTATAATATTTTGATATGGTTCATATCAAAATGATATGAGAAAACGTTTAATTGATATGATACAAATGTTTTTCTGATATTTTTCATATCATTTTCAGTTGAAAAAACGTAGAATTGATAAGAGATTAATGTTATATTGATATAAGGCATATCAAATTGATAATATATTATATCAATTGTGATGTGGTAAGTATTAAATTGATATGATATTTAATCACTTATGATGTGGTACGTATCATATTTACATGGTTTTATTATCATTTTGATATTGTCCACATCTTTTTGATATGAAAAAACGTTGACTTTTAAAGAAATTTATATTTTTTGATATGGTTCATATCAAATTAAATTTATTTTTATTATTAAATAAATGAAATCTATTTGATATGAGATTAATGTAATATTGATGTGAGGCATATCATATTTATGTAATATTATATCAATTTTGATATTGCTCATATCATATCATTATTTTAAGAAACGTAAAATTGATAAATTTCGTTATCACTTATTGGATATTGATATTGGACATATCAAATTGATATGAGAAAACGTGGAACTAATAGCAAATACTATTACTTTGATATTGCGCTTATCAAATTGTTATGAAAAATTGTCAAATTATTTAAATATTAATTTTTATATTTTCCTTATCAAATAAATATGAAAATTTTTGAAAAAATGTAGAAATGATAAAATAATTGTTATTTCAATATTGTACATATCCTTCATATGAATCACCAGTGCGCATATTAGCACTGTAAAAAACTTTAAATTCTTTGAATATTGTTTCATTTTCCTTTTCAGGCCAAAGCAAGAATATTCAACTATCGAATCAACTATCTAAGGGAAAGTGAATAGATACAAAATAAAAAAAATTCTATAGTTTTTATAATATACTATTTTTTATTAATAAAAATTATTGATTATAAAATACATATAATATTGATTGTATATATAAAATTATATACAACAATTTGAATGTATGTACAACAACAATTTATTTTTTATAAGGGCAGTTCCATCTGGAATAAAATATATACATATGTATAGGTGGTCCTGTAAAAATTTATATTTTAAGGATTTCTAAAAAGTTGCATTCATTACCAACAATATGGGACTAAAAGTGTATAGAAAATTCAGTTCATATCTGTTTACAACTAAACACACTTGAATATCGTTACAAATCAATATATCAACAATTTCATAAAGTTCTAAATGTTCATCGATTTTTTTTTTGTCAAAAAGTGTCCTTTTTTGTATTTAGATCCCTTATATGTAAGTATATCTGTAGACAATACATTTTACATGGTAAACATTTTATGGAAATATGAAAAATACATTTTACTTGGAAAATTCATGGTAAACTTTGAAACAGATATCTAAAGCACGAACAAATGAGCTAAATTTTTGGAAAGACGAACCAAAACACACATAATATTCTGTAAGTTGGCTGTGTTGTTAATTTTCTTTCGATAGACTTTTGAAGTTTTTTCTCCTGCGCCAACTCTAAATCGTTAATTTTTTTCATGTGTACGATGCAGCTGTTTATGGCATCTTTAATAGTTGTTTTTCTAACTTGATTCCTTCCTTCAAGTTTGGTGACATACCTGGATGTTGGCTTTAAAACTGCATTGAGCAACATCGCGTGTACGGCATCTTTGGAATCTAAGAAAAAATAGTTCATTAGTTAGAATTAAAATTATTTAATGTAAAGAATACATTATAATAGTTAAATAGAATAAAATATATACAAAAATTTAATAGTTTGAAATCTTTATAACATTACATGGGGAATAACTTATCATAGTATCATTAATATATATCTTAAGAGTTCCGTCGGAAAACCGGAATGTCGGAAAACAAAAACATCTACTTCATAGGGTGTAAAATATGCCTCTTTTCCAAGATATAGTCCTATAAATAAAAATAGGACTTTTATTCCGTTCCTTCAATTGATTAGTTATCTGCTATCGTATGTCTGCCAGTTACACGTAACCTTGTTTTGATTAAAGTTATAAGCGGTGGTTTCATAAGTAGCGTGTTGGATCTATGCCTAGCATACTGAAACCATTAGACCGCAAACTTCAAAAAACTAATGCAGACTACCGAGCCTTACAGCAAACTAACAACAATTGTTAAAGGATATTTTTTTATTTCATTACTTTCTTTTAAAAGAGGCATATTTAAAGTACATTTGTAATTGCAAAATATTTATAAAAAGGATCCAACGAAACTTACACACTACATATTAATAGAATTATGATTAATATCATTGCCATAAACGTTTTAACGATTTCGAAGTATTGGCATTACCGTCCTACAATACCATACCTGGTTAATACTTATTCAGAGTTTCAGCAATTTGGCATCCCTTTACTCAGACAAAGTTTGACTTTAAAATAAAAAATAAACACAAGTCTTTGTTTTAAAACTTGAAATGTCTTTAGTTTTAAAGTAAGTTGTTTTTGAAACAAAAGCACTTGCATTTGCTTAAAAAATTGATACTTTTAATTTCATTTTACGTTTTTCCATATCAAATTGGTATGAAAGTTATCAAAATGATATGCAATAATATCCATTTTAAGTTTTTCCATATCAAATTGATGTGAACATTATCAATATTATATACATTAATATCCATTTTACGTTTTTGGATATTAAATTGATGTGAACATTATCAGTATTATATGCATTAATATCCATTTTACATTTTTCCATATTAAATTGATATGAATATTTATTTATTTATTTATTTATTTATTTATTGCTTGTCAAACAGAGATGACATCTCTTACGGACTATACAAAATAATTGATTACATAAAAATTACAAATAACTTAAAAAATAATAACAAATAACATAAATTAAA
The DNA here is from genome assembly GCA_963920525.1 of Dichetophora obliterata. Taxonomy (NCBI): domain Eukaryota; kingdom Metazoa; phylum Arthropoda; class Insecta; order Diptera; family Sciomyzidae; genus Dichetophora; species Dichetophora obliterata. The sequence goes on along the minus strand of OY986438.1, from coordinate 51,603,579 downwards.
AACGTTCGAGTACACCTATTTGGTTAAGGACTAGAAAGAGATTGCTTTTAAAACAATGTCTGGAACAATTATTAAAAATATCAATATCAGCTAACAATAAATTAGTTATGCGAAGACAATGAGCCAATGGCTCTTGCTGAGCAAAGTTGCATCTCAGTGTATTGCAACGAAAATGGAAACATCCTCTTAGGTTTCTACTAGGTGAATAAAAATTAATCATGGTTAAGATACATGGACATTGAATATTACAGTGAATGACATCTCTAATAAAAACAACAGAATACATTATGCGGCGACATTCAAGTGAATTCAGACTAAACAAAGCACAACGTGTTTTATATGAAGGTAAATTGATTTGCCAATTCAACTTTGAGAACAGATATTTAGAAAAAACTTTCTGGACTCTCTCCAGTCTCCGAATATGCGAGGCATATGAGGGATTCCATATGGCACAACAGTATTCTAGGTAAGGTCTTACCAGGCATTCAAATAGTACCTTGATTGTAAGAGGATTTCTAAAATCTTTAGAGTTCCTCTTTAAAAATCCTAGCATAGAGTAGGCCTTAGGTATGACATAATCAAAATGATCTTTGAAATTAAGCTGGCGATCAAAAATTACGCCTAAATCTTTTTTAAGATATACTCTATCAAGAGTGAGATTATTAATACTGTAGCTATAAAATATTGCTGAACTGATTCTATAAAAAGAGAACGATTGACATTTTGAAATATTAAGACAAAGATTATTAGAGGTACACCACGAGGCAACTGAGTTTAATGAGTTTCAATGATAATATTATCAATATTTTATGCAATAATATCATTTAAGTTTTTCAATACCAAATTGATATGAATATTATCAAAATGATAATCATTAATACCCATTATACGTTTTTCCATATCAAATTGATATGAATATTATGAAAATGATATGCATTCATATCAATTTTATATTTTTTTCCATGAAATGGATTAGAATTTTATCAAAACTATATGTATTAGTATCCATTTTATATTTTTCTACATCAAATTGATATGATTTTTATCAAAATAATATGTATTAATATCAATTTAACTTTTATTCACATCAAATCGATATGAGTATTATCAATGATATATTTTTTAAACAATTTAACGTCTTTTAAAAAAAGAAAATTAATATGAATTTAATCAAAATGATATGCATTCACATCAATTTTTAATTTCTAAGCAAAATTTATGTGATGAAGTTTAAACATGCGCATAGCTTACCTGAAAAAGCTGCATACGTTTGCTCCAGTTTAAAGGACTGAAGAAGCTCATATAAAAAGTCTGGTTCATCAAGCTGTCCCTCTTCAGGCTCTTCTGTAGATTCTTTTTCAGTTTGGTGATCCATGACCAGCTCTTGAGTAACCAATTCTAGAATTTCGTCAGAAAACATACTTTCTTCTTAATAGCCACTTGCCATTTTGACAACGTTTTATTCAATTTTTCACTTTTTCTTTTGTTTTTCACTACTTTTGGTATTTTGTTTAACTTGTTGTAAATTTTCTTTTTGTTTTTCACTAATTTTTAACAAATTTGTCACTAATTTTCACTTATTTTTAAATATTTTTCTTTAATTTTTCAATTATTATTTCTAAGCTGTTGTCTCTTGAGCGACCAACGAAAAACTGTGAGCGTACAAGCTTAAATACTCATGCTGAGCTTGCGGTGAAATTGGTATATTCATATGAAATTATGTGGAAAAACGTAAAGTGGACATTAATGCATATCATTTTGATAATATTCATATCAATTTGATATGGAAAAACGTAAAATGGATATTAATGTATATAATATTGATAATGTTCATATCAATTTAATATTGAAAAACGTAAAATGAATATTAATGATTATCATTTTAATAATATTCATGTAAATTTGATATTCAAAAACGTAAGATGATATAATTGCATATAATATTGATAACGTTCATATCAATTTAATTTGGAAAAATGGAAAATAGACATTGATGATTACCATTTTGATAATATTTATATCAAATTTATATGGAAAAACATAAAATGGATATTAAGGTATATAATATTGATAATATTCATATATATAGAAAAACGTAAAATGGATATTAATGATTCTTATTTTGATAATATTCATATCAATTTAATATGGAAAAACTTAAAATGTTTATTATTGCATATCATTTTGATAATATTAAGATCAATTTGATATGGAAAAACGTAAAATGGATTAATATCCTAATAATTCATATAATTTTAATAATATTCATATCAATTTTATATGGAAATAGATAAAATTAATATTAATACATTAAACTTTGATAATAGTCATATTAATTTGATGTAGAAAAACGTAAAATGGGTATTAAAATTCATATCATTCATATCATTCATATCATTTCGATGGTATTCATATCAATTCCAAAATATTTATATCAATTTGGTGTAAATATAATATTCATACCGATTTGATAGTATTCATATTATTTTGATAATATTTATATCATTTCGATTATATTCATATCAATTTGATAATATTTTTTCAATTGCTTTCAAAATGATAAGCAATCATATTAATCTAAAATTTTCATGTAAATGTGATATGAAAAATATGAAAACAACATGAAATCATATTAAATAAACATAAAATTTATTGATATTTTAGCCATTCATTTTAACATTATGAATTGATATTACAATGTAATACAGTATCATATCAAATTAATATTTTTAATGTCAATTTGACGTGAAAACTGTCAATTTAACATGAAGTACTGTTATAATAACGTTTTTCTTATCAAGTTGATAGTTTTTGGCACTACGTTGAAATTGATAGGTGTTTATCACTTTTTTTACATGGCACAATTTTTTCGGTGTAATGATCCATTAATATGTTGTGAAAGCGTTTTGGCTTTGTTTTCATTCAATTTAACTCAAACGCCTCGTTAATAAAAAATATTAAATCTTTTTGTTTTATCAAAGTGGATTTAAATTAGATGGTATTTTTTTCCTCAATTTGGGGTTTTGCAGCCACTTGACAAAGAAACCAAAATTTAAGCTAAATGCGCAGAGTGAAAATATTAAATTAACGTGTATTTTTCAATAATTAAGCTAAAATATAAAAAGGGAATCTTTTTTGACCCCCAAATATGTCAAATCCGTCCCTCTCGAGGTCACCTAAAAATCCATCTTAAATTTTTTAATTTTTTTTAACATAAATTACGTGGAAAGGAATAAGAAAAATAACAGTTTTTTTTTAAAGAAATTTGCTGAGCAAACCTAACTTACGTCTACAGAATTGAGCTGGACCTGATGAAATATTTTTTTAAAAATTAAGATTATAGATAGATACCTCAAGATTATAGATAGATTCCTATAGAGGAATTTGTGGAACTTCAAGGAAAAAATCAAAACAAATTTTAAACGAAAGGAAATAAAATTATAAACACATACATTTGAACATTCGTCAACTTTTTCATCTTCAAATGACCCACAACATTACTTTAATACATTAAGAAAGCTAGTTAATTTCCTTTCTAAAATGCTCCAGATGAACGAATTAGCCCTTTCATGATTATGTTTAGTGTGTTATTAAATGTTTTTTGACGAATTATCAAATACTGAATCTACATGCTTTATGCCAACTCCAAACGCCTAATGATCTGAAAAAGCCTTATGGCAGTTTTCACTCTCCGCACCTTGCAATAGTCTGCAGTAAGTATTAACTTCAATTAAAAAAAAACATTCGTTGCAGATGGTGGGATTGAACCTGGGTTCTCTTGGCTTATGGGCCAAGACCTTAATCAGTATTCCATGGCCGCCACAAATCAACACAGAAAATTAACACCATATTATTTTCTGTCACGTACTTTCAATTTGTAGCCAGATGTCTTTTTTTAGTTGAAATTAAAAAGAAAATACCAATAAATTGCAAATTATTTGCGAACTTCTAATCTAAGAAAAATAAACGATACATCACATTACTGATATCATATATTCTTTTATTAATGTTTTTATTAATTATCTCAATCGATTCATAACTTTTTGTGCAGTTCTCAAATATTTATAAGAAATTTATACTTTTTTTAAAAAAATACAACTGATTTTATTTGGGCAATAATTCGATGGAAATGGTTTGTGTGAATTGGAAATTTATATAAATTTAATCTGATATAAGGCTTGTTTTATCGAATAAGAAACAAGGTCGAAAGATGTTTCCAATCTTTTGAAACGTGCCATTATATAAATATATGTCTAAGATAAATATATGTCTCTTTAAAGCGATCAATTCTGCATACGAATTGGATAATGCCATTCGTAGGCAAAGACAACATAAAATATATGTAAACATGGGAAATTTTCCAAGTTTTTGCCTTCTAAATGCTATAGAATCTTTGTATATGAACTTATTTGGATGGCTTGAAAGATTAATAGAAAGATATTTACCTGTTCTATCAATAATGGGTTAGGTCAATTAAAGTTGTTAAAATTAAGGAAATGAAAAAGTGAGAAAAATTGTGAGGAATTGCATTTTTGGACAATATCAAACTACTGGCTCAGTTCAGAAATTCTAAACGACCTAAGATCATCCTAAAGTTGTGGTTTTTTCATTTTTTCGATCAACCTTACATTTCTGTTTAAATTTTCAATTTTAGTTAACTTACTCCATTCTAATGGTCAGCCTGAGTTGACTTATGATTGATCTCAAGTCGTACGATTCTTATGGGAATCGAGGCGAAAACGTGTTCCTAGGCACGAGCTTTCAACGTTTAAGCTGCGCCAATGGTCGCCAGAGAAACGCATTTATTATCACTTTTAAATTAAATCTACCCCAAACACAACAAAATAAATAAAATGAGTTTGCATAAATACGCGCGACTTTCTTAATCTATGATTTTATCTAAATGGTATTACGGTGACATTTTCACAACACAAAGATAAATTTTTATGAATACCCCTGATAAAAGTAAGCAAAGTAAGTTTTTACTTATCTATGACTTGAGCCGTGTTATCTAAACAAACATTTATTTAATTACGTTAATTAAGTAAGCTCAATGCGATGTACTGTTAAGGAGTTATTTTTTTTTATACCTCAGACATGTATTGCGTAATTGGCTTATTATCTTTGTTACTCCGTTTGTATCGCATATTATGAAGGGAGGCATGTATATCATATATATATTCTTGGTCACCATCACCACCTGGGTCAATTTAGCCCTTTCCGTCTGTGTGTTCGAATGTGATCACAATCAAATTACAGACCTTATTTTAAAGCTATTATTATAATAAAATTCAACATAGGTACATGCGAGCTTCTATCTAAAAAATGAGGTGCGTCAATTTAAAATTTCAACAGAAGCGAATCCTATTTGTAATTTCTTAGATAGATTTATGAAATTAATTTAAAAATAAATAAATTGTTTGGGTTTTTATATAATGATCTTAAAATTCATATTTGTAAATGTCAGTTTGAAAAAATGCAGTTCTGTTGCTATAAAAATTTATTGAATCATTTAAGCATGTTCTTTCAAGCGAAGCTTCTTACGTCTCGTTTTGTTTATTTCCTAGTACCAAAATCGAAAAACGGACGGATTTTTTTTCTTAAAAATGTTAATACGAAATGTTGATTTATTATTAAGTATTAGTTTGTTATCTCTTATTTTGCAGTTAAGGCATTATTCAAGCGTAAAGGACCGAATTTTGGCAGGGACCGAAAAAACCGTTACTTTACAATTTTCAGTTGAAAAAGGCAAAACGAAAAAGCTGCCGGTGATTGTTTTTTTAGATACACTATTATGATCGTACTGGCAGCAGCATCGCGAATATTAAACTTCATTTAAATTATTGACTGTTACTATGAAAATTGAAATTATCTGTTATGATTTGCCTATTTTTTGGGTAAAAATAACCGTTTCTATTGACTTTTATTTTTTAGGTCAAAAATAACAGTTATTTTGTTTCTTCTATTTTTTCAAAGGCAGCTTGACTGAAAAACAGTAAAAAACGGGTTATAGCTCAAAATGTTCGCGCTGATAAGGTAATAGAAATTGCATTACAATTTTTTTTGTGTGTCAAGAGGTTTTTCAAAAAATTCAAATTGCCTGATATTTTTGACCGAAAAAAAGGCACAAAATAACTGTTACTTTTGATTTATAAAATAAATCAATAAATTCAATCAATAAAATTTATTGATTTATTTTATAAATCAAAAGTAACAGTTATTTTTGCCTGAAAAAAGTAAAGGCTAGTATTTTTGTCGGGAAAAATAAAAGTTAAATGATAACTGACAATTTATGACTTTTTTGATAAGAACCATAACCGGCACGGTCCCTAAAGTTCAGGCCTCCTTTGAAGGTTGACAAAAAAGAACCAATTAATATATTTAGTATCCATTTTTAATTATATGTTTATATTCAAGCAATATTTTGGTATAATTGAGGAAAGTTAAAACATATGATGTTAAGAAAAAATGTTTAATTCAAGAAGCATTTGCTTAAAACTCTAGAATATTTTTTGTATGTTCAAGTCTGATATTTGCTTGAAGCAAAAGAAACCTAATTTGATTCATGTTAGCAAGTTGCTGAAAATAAGAATAATTCAGTGATGCCGTACAATTGTAGATTTTGAGGTTCGCTTTTACTACCGCCAGTACGAAAATACGCCTTTTTTGAAAGGTATCTTTTTAATTTGAAAATTTATTGTTATATAAATTTCGTTTCTTAATAAATTTTTTATCTGCATGTGTACTTACACTAGAGCGTAAACTTTTTTTGCCAAAATTTCGGGGGGCTGAAAATTTAGAGACTTCTTCAGATTTTTTGAAAAAGGTTTAGAAGTCGCTCAAGGTCGTTTTCCCAAAAAAGTAGTTCTTCAAAATAATACTCTACCTTACAATAGAATATAATAGTGGGATTCAAACCGTTTTTTTTTTGGACAAGAGGGTCAAAAATGGGAGTTTTTTAAAATTTTGATAATTTTTTTTTTTTTTTGGTTTAAACTTAAATGTCTCCAACTTTTCGCAACATTAATTTATCTTTTTCTTACCGAAGCTATGCGCATTTTAAATTTTGAAAACATGTTTTTCTTCGGTCGATTTATTAGCGTGAGCAACGATTTTATAAATAACAGTTACAAAGTCTTTGGTATGAGTGTAGCCATGTATCACGAGAAAAATAAGTTTAATTTTCGCCAAAAACAATTGCAAAATGTTAATATTTTTATTAATTTTTATTCTGTTTTAACCAGGGGATGCAAATAAACTGTACGAAAAAACAAACTCTACATCTGCTAAATCTGCGAAAGCAAACAGTATTACTATCTGCTTAGGTTTGGATCTTTGCTACAAACAGAAATGCGTACCAAAGCGAACAGAAAATTAAGAGAGAAAGAAAACTATTGTTTTGTGTTCTAAGAAAACAACAAGTATTTCGTTTTTTAGATTTTGTTGTCATGATCACAACCACAACAAGTAACAAATGTTGTGTTCGTTTTGCAACGGAAATTCAAAAAGAATTTCGTCATGTTTTAAGCAGCATTTTTTTTTTGGAAGCTAAGATTTTTTAAGTCTCGTTCTGTTGATTTGCTTGCATGAAAATTTCAATAACTGATAGATTTGTACGACATGGTTTTAGTGACATGATTGTTTGTATGCGGACACCCAGAAGGGTGGCAGGCAGAATGTAGGTGTTTTCAGAAGAATTTTTGAGGGGTAAAAATTAATATGACCAGCTCATACATTTCACGCTCCTAGTTATCGAATTTTTGATATCTTTCTTATACTTTTAAACGAGCAATATTTATTTGTTTGTTTATTTGTTTATATATTTGTTTGTAAACGGCCCAAACGATTTTGATGAAACTTTCAGTATAGGGATTTACAGGGGCGAAAAAGGGATCTACCTTGGTCTCGTTTCTGAGAAAATTCGTTTAGCAGCGCACGTAGGGGTATATGACCGATTTAGGCAGCCAAAATTAATTTATTCGGTAAAAATTTTCTATTCAAGTCTGTTATTTGATTTTAACCCTGCACGACCATTTGGACATATGCAACACTATTCAACATTGCAAACAAATTTGTTAAGCAGTGCACATTGGGGTATTTGACCGATTTAGGTAGCCAAAATTAATTTATACGGTTATTAGTTTCAATTCTAGTCTACTTTTTGATTTTAACCCTGTACGACCATTGGAACATGTTAAAGCAAATGTTCCCTTAGGCAGGAGACAGCTAAAAATTAAATTTTTTTACAATAACGCTAAGAAATGAAGCAGAACATTGATTTTGAGCTGTTAACATACATAATATCTTAAGCGAATAGGCAGCTAAGCGATTTAAACTGCATATATGTACATTTATTAGACGATGTGTTTGTTTGAAAAACAATGTTCGAAGTGAGAAAATAACAAACATACATTAAAATTCTGCTAATAAACTACTATTAATTAAAGTTAAAAAATTTGCTAATAGTAAGAAATCTATACTTTGCAGTGCTTAGCCATAATCAGCCTCATAGCGTAAAAACTGTGGCTTTTACGATAAAACTGTTAATGGTATTTTAGTTTTCAAAAATATATTAAGCCGGTGAAGTTAAAAATTCGTTCCACTCTAATGCACTTATTAAAATCATACTTTTTTATTCAAATAAAATAAGTTGAACAATTTTGTATTTATTCGTTTTCAATAAAGAACTAGGTATGTGACGGATGTCATTTTGCGGATGCGGATCTGTAAAGGGCCTTCTTTGAGGATGCGGATGCGGACAAGTGAATCTAAGAATCGCGGGTGGCGTATGCGGATGCTCTCAGTTAAATTTTAAATATTGATTTTTACATCATTTAAAAACAAATTCTAAATGTTTCATAGTTTAAATCATACTTAAGTAAATATTTTTTTATTATTGCTAATATTTATTTTTTTATGTAAACCTTTTTAAGGAATAAAATAACAAACTCATTAATTACAAAAAAAAAGTATAAATATTAAATTTAAAAGACTTTTATAGTTATTTAGCTCAACTAGAAAAACTTAAAGCAGAACTTTAATTATTTAAATTATTTTAAAAATTATGTTAATACAGTACCTCAGAAGTTAGAAGCTGTTTTTATGTCGGGATTTTCTAATTTCTGAAATCTTATCATTTCGGAGTTAAAATTTGTAAAGTTGAATTTATAATAATATTGCTCAAGCAATAATTTAAAGATATAGTTACTGGATAAAAATAACACACTTATAATGTGTAGAAAATTATACACATTTTTATGTAAATGGCCTTATTTTGTAAAACGTCCTTTTGTCTGGTAATTTTCGTTTTCATATGAAGCAAAACAAAATCTTTTTCTCTCACTGAAATTTTCTTATGAAAATTATTGCCACACAAAAGACTCCAAGTGAATTGATTGCGTACATTAAGCATAATAAGTAGTGTTCGACCGATACCATAATTTTGGCCGAAACCGAATATTCGGCCTAGCCGAAACCAGAACCGAAACTGGTAATTTATAATTTAAAATTTTTTTCAAATAATTTTTTTTTTAAAGAAAAAAAAGGAACTCTCAGACACAAAAGAAAAAAATTTAATACAAAATAAAGTATTACTTGAATATTGCAGTTTATAATAAATAATTGAAGTTTTCTAAAATAATAAATGAGACTATTTTTTAATTTATTTTTTATTACTAAAGTATTGCCTACTTTATATCTTCCGTACACACTCAAAATAGTATGCACCTACAATGTACATTTTTATAGAACTACAAAGCAGTCTTTTTGTTTTTAAAGGTTTAGTATTATAAAAATGGAAATATTTTGTTTTCTTTTCCTTTATTCCACACACACAAAATTCGTTCGTAAGTTTAATTAACAATTTTGGCTTCAGTACCTATAAAACTTTAATATTAATTACAATAGGTATGATAAAATCGAAAATGATAAAATCGAACGCATTAAATTAACCAAAATATTTTGCGTTGACACGATAAATCAAATAATAGACTAATTCATAATTTTTGGTTAGTACAATGCGTTGTAAATATTTTTATTAAACCAAACATATGTATTTGAATTAAATAACTGATGCAAGAAATTTTTACCAAAAATACCTCAATATGGCCTCAAATTAGCAGAATAGCCAAAACAAACTAAAAGGGCCGAAACTGGACGTAACCGAAACCGAAACCGAATATTCTACACTATAATAAGGTCACAAGCTTCATTTTAAATTTTTCGTAGAAAACGCTGCACTGTTAAATATAAATTGCACAAACAATTACCTCGGAAATTAAAATACAATCTTCTAATTTCAGAAGCTTTAATGTTTTCAAAATTCAACTTCTAGTTGTATATACTTGATGGCTTCTTAGTTTTTTAACTTCTTCGGATATCAAAAAATTAATAAGGCAAAAAGTGCATATTATTCATAAATATAATAATAATTTCCTTTTTAAACACTCCTTACTCGCAAAAAATTAGGATAGAAATTAAAAATGTCATTCCTTAAATTTGAAATAACCTATCTTCCCCGCTGTGCACTGTCCAATCGCCGAGACATTGTATTTTTCACGAACAAAACGTTACCTCATATACATATGCACAAAAGCACAACGCATCGATATAAAACAACAAATTCAATAAAAGCAACAAAACAAAGAAAAATTCCAACGCAATAACTTTTTCAACACAAAAAAAAAGTCGCATCATAAACGAAACGAACAAACTTTGCAGATCTCTCTTCGGATTTTGGTGCTTCCAGCAACCTACAAGAGATCGCTAAAGATACTTTACTTTGATTGTTTTTGTGCACGCGATTCAAAAGCATAACAGTGAGAGGAAGTTTTTTCTATTCGAAAACAGAAACATTTCATTTTACTTTTCTTTCTCGTCTCTACTTGCTTCGGTTTGTGCTACTTTTTGAACCGGAAAGAAAAAACTAAACAAACCAAAATACTTGTTGTGATCTTAAGAAGAAACAAACAGAACAGAAAAATACTTTTCTTTAGAGTTTGTTTGCGAGCCCTGGTTTTAACTCTTTTTTTGCAGCCGTACTCAACCACCTGTGTATATTTTATTAATTCTCAAAATTTTTTGTGACGAACTTTCGAATTCCGCTTCAGCCCCCGTAAAATTTTGACTAAAAAAAGTTTACGCCCTTACTTAGACCTCAGTGAGTAGGACCCCTTAACTTAAAAGTGCTAAAAAAACGATTATTTCTAGCTACTAGTTTATGGCTGCACGTCTCTGGCTGCTCGTCTCAAGCTTCCCACCTTTAGCTTTACGTCACTTTTTGTCAGAGATATTTTTGTTCAACAACTTTTTGATTTTAATTGGAATCAGCTTGGAGGATATTTAATTTATTGTGATAATCAAAGACACGCATTTTTGCTTTTTAAAATTAGAAAATTACGTTTTTTTACCCTTGGTAAAATCTTAACAATTAATTTTTAGTACGATTTTGGTTAAAAAGTACGTTCTTAGTAAAAAAGGAACATTTTTCTCAATCAAAAGAGTACACTTTTAAATTCTCTCATGGCATCACTGGAATAATTTGCTTACGCTTGCTGCGAGATCCAGCTACATTGCTTATGGCAATTTTTTTGTTGAAAAAGAAATCGTACTGCTTCCAAGATTGTTCATAGTTTATTATTTTTAGAAATATTAATGAACCATTTTCAACAAAATATTTTTTATACATTTCAATAAAATTTAATTATTATGTTCTTTGGCTCATTCAATCAGATATCGACCAAAAAAAGAGTGAATGCTCCATTATTGGAAAAAACAAAAAACTTTTTATTTTCTTTTCTTCTAACGTTAGCCCATGGTGCCACTCGAAAGGCTTCGGAGTCGCCCCAAAAAAGTATTTAAAGTGTATACGATCTCACTTATATCTTTACTTTTAAGACAGGCATTGACTTCATTTAAAAACGGTTTTACGGGGAATTTAAGTACTTTTAAGTACAATTAGATTAATTTTTACTTATTTATGTATAAGGTTTGAAAAAATTACTTAAACTTTTGCAAAAATATTATATCTTTCGGACACATGGTCCATGGACATTGTGTCCGCTCCAAATGGACATAAAGTCTATGGAAATTATGTATACTTCGCAAACGGACATAATGTCCATAGAACTTATGGTGTTTTCAGACTGAAAAACTGCGCGATTTTTACTACAAATTGTTCAATTTTTATTCATTAATTTAAAGAATTTGTTAAAGTTCGGTGCAGTTGTCTGTATGTATGAAATTCTGTATACAAAATTCTGCATTTCAAAATTCTGCATTAACAGAAAACTGTGTTATAAAATTCTGTATGCCAAAATTCTGCAATATATGGACTAAGGACAACTAAAGTAAATAAAAGTACAACATTTTGACATTACAGGAGTTTGGCAAGCAGAAAACTGACCCGCTCCCAATTTATTATTTTATAATAAAAAGATTTGGCCCTGTACGAAATGTTATTTTTGTCATATAAAACTGATATTTTTCATAATAAAATTCGATTTATATAACGTGTTTAGTAAAATTGTTTAAAATTAAATTTGTATGGACTTTATGTTCGTTTTGATTTGGACATTATGTTCGTGGACGTTATGGCATCTCACCCAAAATAACACTTTGTTTATGTTTGAATCAGCTGATTTTCCTGCTGTGGGGTCTAGAGCATAGGTGTAAATCGCCTAGCTCGATTTTCTCGATTTGCTCAATTGCAACAACTTCAATATTTTCGTGTGTTGTAATTCCGAAAATTAACTTCATCGAAGCATTGCGCTTACACAGAATAAAAAATGTGTAAGGCCGCACCCATAATGAAGCATATGAGCTGAGCTGTGCGCGAAGCGTTTGCAAAAGTCAAGCGAAGAAACGAGATGCAAACAATGTTCGCTCTGTTGCACTCATAAGCAAAACGCTTTGCGCACAGGAACGCAACACTCATATGCTTCATAGCCGATACACATTGACTGCAACAGTCGTCCACCGACAAAACGAAAACTTGCCGTCAGAGAGAAATGTAGCAGTATTCTCGACGACTTGATTATAATGAACGAAACAGCGACAATCTGTATTTCATACAAAACATAAACAAATTCTGCTATGTTCGCTCTTGTCGTCTATCAAATTAGAAATAGATTGAAGTCTGCGGCAGCAACAATTGTGGTCGTGTTCTCTCTTTGTCGTGCCGTCTTTAAAAAATACATCTTCTTAAGAAAACATGCGTTCTATTTTTTGACAATTGGCGTTCGTCGCTAGTCGCAGTTAATATGTATCGGCTCTTAGAAATAGACTGAAGTCTGTGCCAGCAACAATTGTGGTCGTGTTCTCTCTTTGTCGTGCCGTCTTCAAAAAATACATCTTCACAAGAAAACATGCGTTCTATTTTTTGACAATTGGCGTTCGTCGCTAGTCGCAGTCAATATGTATCGGCTATTAGAAATAGATTGAAGTCTGTGGCAGCAACAATTGTGGTTGTGTTCCCTCTTTGTCGTGCCATCTTCAAAAAATACATCTTCATAAGAAAACATGCGTTCTATTTTTTGACAATTGGCGTTCGTCGCTAGTCGCAGTCAATGTGAATCGACTATCACTATGCGCGCTGCCTATGACATTGTATTTTTTTGTTGACGATCACCGGTTCTGTTATTCGTTATTGTATTTTCTTGCAGCGCACACATAAGTGTTGGCATTTTTTTTTGGCATCACACTTAAAAAAATCAAAGGACAATGTTTAGATTTTATTTTTTTAACGCGTTTCATATTTAAAAAAGGGCAATTTTCATTCTTCTTAACAATAAATTGGCTTAGTTTCAGGAAAATTGGGAATATAACTATTTTTTATATATAATATAAAATTGCAAAAACCTCAATGTCTCATATGTTAGAGTATCTTTTCAGATATGAGGCAATTTAAGGTAAAAATACATTATATGTCGCAGCATATGGAGAGCTATATGCATTTAGAAGGTATTCCTTGAAGTGATCTTGTAAAAAAATTAAAAAACTTAACCATAGTTCACTAAAAATATAATAAAACACGCAAAAACAGTAAAAAAATTAAAATATTAAAATTATAAGAGAAATTATCTTTTGCGTAAAGATTTAGATTTATTTATTCCTTTTTTTTAGTCTATGAAATTTAGAAATCATAAAAAATGCTCTTTTAAAAGAAGATTTTAGTTTATTTATATAAATAATGAAATACATAAAAAAAATAAAAAAAATAAAAAAAAATAATAAAACACATAAAAACAATAAACAAATTTTAAAATTAAAATCATAGATATGATATTTTGAATATAGAATTTGGATTATTTATTTATATTTTTAAAGTTTATGAAATTTCTAAATCATAAAAATGTTCTTTTGTATGAAGACTTTGGTTTTTCTATTTAAATAATGAAATACATAAAACTATAAAAAATTAAAAATCATAAAAAATAATTAAACACATAATAAAAATAAAAAATTTTCTATAAAAAATCATTAAAAAATGCTCTTTTAAATTAAGATTCTGGTTTCTTTATTTGTTTATGAGGACATGATACTAGGTTCTCGTCAGATAGTAAAATGTTGCTTGCAAGTTTGGCATATTTCAAGGAGAGTAGAAATAAATTTTGTAATTTTGTTAATGGAATATATGTATTTGGGGCTTTCTAAATCATAAAAATGTTCTTTTGTATGAAGACTTTGGTTTTTCTATTTAAATAATGAAATACATAAAACTATAAAAAATTAAAAATCATAAAAAATAATTAAACACATAATAAAAATAAAAAATTTTCTATAAAAATCATTAAAAAATGCTCTTTTAAATTAAGATTCTGGTTTCTTTATTTGTTTATGAGGACATGATACTAGGTTCTCGTCAGATAGTAAAATGTTGCTTGCAAGTTTGGCATATTTCAAGGAGAGTAGAAATAAATTTTGTAATTTTGTTAATGGAATATATGTATTTGGGGCTTCTAAGTTCAACTCTGAAAAAGCTATGGCCACTCTCGTCTGGTTTTGAAAATATAGGGTTTCAAAGTTGAAAAAAATAGTAACTAATTTTTATATTATAAAAATTTAAATATTCTGATTCTCCATTTATTTGTCAAACTATCAAAAATGTCAATGCATAAAGTGTTCTCATTACAAAAACACTAATATCTTCAAAAGTTATAAATGAATTTTAATGGTTAAGAACTTGAAGAATAGGCAATAGCATAACCCTTCTTTTAACACCCATAATGTTTAGTTTTGTAGAAAAAAAAGACTAGGTTTTCCGACCCATTTTTTCAACCTTATTAACTACCAAATCACTTGTAAGCGGCCTTTTTTAACCATTCGCTCTCTTAGCTCCAAATAATCCCTTTCCATGAAATTTTCCTCACCTTTTTTTGAAGACTTTATTTACTCAGTGTACACAAGTTGTTGTTTTGGTTTTTTTTGTCGCCAGCGAAGTTTTTTTGATTTTTTTTCATTTTTGCTCACTGCCACAATACCTATGTTCTAGAGTATTAGATGACCTCCTATTAAATAGAAAAAAATAGAAAAAAATGTCTAGCTATTATAGTTCATATCAAAATTCTATGACCCTTAGGAGGGTTAAATGTATGATCTGGTCCTACTTATTAAACTCCGTCTGATACCCTTCTGGGGTCTTCATAGAAAAAATACTCAAAAATAGAAAATAACGCTGCTCGTGTACACAAAAACGTGACGAATGCAGAGCTGGGATGTAATCAATTACGAAAGCAATTGCATATAGATATAAATTACAATTTCAATTACAAATTATAATCGTAATCTTAAAGGAATAAAGATAACGTTACTGTTATCGTAATAATTATTTTGTAATTCAATTACTGCATAAATCTGTCTTTTTCATGATGCAATTCACAAAGAAGATCTTTTCTAGAATCTTTCTTTGTGGTGGGGCCCTGCTGGAATAATTCCCTTTGTGATTCTTTATTTTTGATTCCGTCCACGGTGGCACGCTCTTTCTAGTTTTTCTTTCTAAAAATTAGCTTTATTTAGGGCAAATGTTGATTTTTAATATTTCAGAATTAATTGGTTTTTCTCTCGTATCAATTTATATATTAATTATTATTGAGCTCGTTTTAATTTATGTGAGAGGACTGCACAAGCCTATTTGAAATCTATTTCAAGTACTTGTTTAAAATACTACAAGTTCAAGTTTGCTTCAAGTATAACATGGGCTTGAATATAAATGAGCCATCGACAGCTTGCGACTTGCAAGTATGCTAGCTTACAAGCGAACGGCACGAAGTCTCAAGTAAAGGAAAACTTAATGCCTTTGGCAAAAAGCTTGAAAAGCTTGAAGTTGAAGGCAAGTATCCAATTAAAGCAAGTATCCAAAAACTTCAATGAGCTTGTGTAGGAAAAGCTTAAGCGTATAAGGACTTTTAAGGGTTCTGTGAACTCCGGTGTTTGCAGTTTTAGTGGGAAGCTATTTCGTAAGATGGCGGATAGAGTAGTCACCTAGATTTTTTTGTATTTCTGCGAATTCTTGTAATTTTTTAATTTCTGACAACGGATTTGAATTCGAATCTTATGCCACAGTTTTAGAATTTAAGATGGAGGTTAGGGTTGGCACCTAAACTTTTACCACAGTATTGCCACCCTGTAAAATGTATTCTTAAGAGTTTAAACATCATTTAACAGTGTTAGGGGATCACTGATTTCGAATGAGAACTCAGAATTTTAAAATTGCATGCAACTTATCTAAATAAATTGCAACCTTCATATACGTAGCAACTCAGGTGTCATTTTACGGCTGATACAATTATAATTTTTGATACTATTGACTCAAATCGACTTAAAAGAATTTAAATAAAGTCGTCATAACTTTTTTATAAAAGGCCGAAAACAAGATGCAGTTAGATAAAAAACGTAGTTTTGTAAAAACCCGATATTGTCACTGATAAGTATCAAATATATTTTCTGTGCATACTTTCAGGATAACAGTTTGAGAGATATTGGATACGGAGCAGCATGCTTGCCTTTTATGTATTAGATTTAACCAACATAAAAAAATAACAAGAACAACAAATTCACTAAAAATATCAAACGAAAACTTTTTACAAAATAAAAGAAGTTTTTACATGAATTTATTTGTGAGCTTTTTAGATCAAGTAAGCTTGAAGAAGGCAAAAATAACAAATTTGTTTTTGAAAATAATTTTTATTTAGAAGATGAAATGCTTTGATATGGTTTTGAAAAATATGAATGGAAAACCATAATTTTTCTTTATTACTGTATAAAAAGGAATTCTACGTCTATATTATCGAAACTGTGTATTTTTGTCGTGGAAGGTCAGAAGCGGAATTCCCAAATGCGTTTACGATGATTTTCGATGTCGTTAGTCAGCGAAAACAGTAATTTTCTATGAACACGGCACGCACAATGACCGATAACGACAACTATTCTTATCGTTAAATTTTTGGGAATTCCACTACAGATCATTTGTGAAAAAAACGCTTCAGATCAAATTTTACAGTGTTTTCTACACACAGACAGGTGGCGTTATTTTCTGCATACAGATATACTTTTTTAGCTTGCAGATAAGTTTTATTTCTATTTATTATACTTAAAAAATTAGTACAGTAAGATCTATGAAAGTCTTTTAGCGTTCAACAATTTAAAAGCATTATAATCATCAAAAAACCTAAAATATAGCTTAAAGCTAATAGTAAAAATTTAACAAAACAAAAACAATTTAAAAATTTAAAATTTAAAATATTATACTCACCAATAAACATAAAATAGAGATTAAGAACCCTGTTGTGGCAAATTAACAATTTGTGAACCAGTATTTTGAATATTTCAATGTGTTTCTTGTAATTTTTTGATTTCAAAACAAAATTTGAAGATCAAAAATAATAAATTTTGATAAAAATTGCTGTAGACAATTTTCGGTTATTGACAATTTCATTAAAAAATTTTGTTTTTTATGCTTCAAATTTTATTTTGAAAACAACAAACATACAGAAATATAAAAAATACTGGTTAACAATTGTTCATTTTTCAGAATAGGGCTGTTAAGCTAACAATAAAAAATTTAACAATGCAAAGTATTTTTTTTTTTATATAGTAAAATAAAGAAAAATAAAAAACATATTTAAATTAACTTATCATAGCTTGACCGTGTAAGGTGCGCATAAGGGCATGGTTGTACATTTATACCCCCACGTTTAAAAAACGTAATGGGGGTATATTCATTTTGTCACTCCGTTTGTAACGCCGATAAAGAGGCGTGGCCGGTATAGAAAAGTATATATATTCCTGATCAGCATCACCTCCTGAGTCGATTTAGCCATGTCCGTCTATCCGTCTGTCCGCCTGTGTCCACGATAGCAGCCGTAATTTTTGAGCTATCATAACGTACTTCAAAATATAAGCTTTTTATACAAAAATGGAGGTCAAGTGCGAATCTGAGCAAAATTGGATGAAAACCACGTCTACCTCCCATACAAAGTGACTTAACCAAAACGGTAAGATCTCCTTAAATTCCACAAAAATCAATTTAATGACTTCAAATTTCGCACAGTGTCTCAAATATTTAATATTTATTTTGAGTATTAAACTTTTAAAAATCAGATGAAAACCACACCTACCTCCCATACAAAGTGACTTAACCAAAACGGGAAAAATCTCTTTATATATATTTAACAGTTTGCTCAAGACTTTATGTATACTCTAATTCGGCCGTGGGGTATTTTAACTTCGGTCCAGTCGAAGATAATTTCTTACTAGTTTTATTTATTTTTGAACTCACACCGTTTAACTCCTGATTAGCAGCCTTATGCACATTTCTTATATGACCAATTAAGTTAGTTGTATATCCACAAGATTTTATTGCTTTTCTACAAAGTCTACATTTTCCAAAGTTACGGTCTCCTTAAATTTTATCATAAAACTTCCACACACAACTTTTTTTGGAAGGTGCCATCGTTTTGTGCAATCAACCTGAGAAGAAAAATAGTTAATTCTTATATACTGCTACTCTTATTGACATGTAAATAAATGAGCAAACGCTAGTTTTCTTTATTTCAGTACTTATCTGTTCAAGCAGACGTACAAGGAAACGATGAGATTTTAGTTTTGTCAGTATATTATATCAAAATTCTGCCCTATTTCTATCTGTAAAATGTTCACATTCACGGCACAAGTAAAAACAAATGCAATTAAACGTTTTTATTCAAAGCTTACTATGACAAAAGAAACAAACGAATTTGTTTTAATGCTTTCTCGCGTTGCCAATATCAATATCATCCAGTATATCAAAAGCTTTTTAAAACATCGGATCAAGTCGATGTATCGAATGGTAAACATCAAGAAAATCCGAAGCATCTATGTATATCGAATATCCCTAACACCGAGTATATCAGCTAGTAGTTTATAATACTAAAAAAAATTAATTAGGTAAATAATTTTGTAAATAATAATTCTCCTTTCATTGCTCTTTAGTTTAATTTTAATTATCAGTTTAGTTTTGTGTTATTTTTCCTCTACATATCTGTTTATATTACAACCAATATGTTTTATAATTACTTTTAGTTTAAATTTTTTGAAAAAAGCGACCACTGTGCTTTCAAAACAATATGCAAAATTATTGTAGCATTTTATAATTTTATTCAATAAATTTTTAAGAATTAAAAAAAAAACATTTTTTTACATTGCATGTTCTTTTTTTCTTCAATATCTCTCAACCCAAGCCGTTAGCCAAGGGAAGTGCTTTTTTCAGTCTAAATTTAATACTAATATCAAAACATTCGGTAAAGTAATTATCAAGTTGATATAGAAAAGTCCAATAATTTGAGCAAAAAATTCATACGAACTTAATTTTTTATTTTTTTAAACGTTTTTAAATTACATTTGTATAAACAAGCGTATACATTTAACGCGATGCCAATATTAACTAACGTACAAATGTTTTGTTCACAGCTTCAACTGTTTAAATAGTAAATTCCGTATCTTGTCAGCTTCAATAAAGTTTTATCAGCACAAGCTTCTAAGCCATCAGTTATCAGCTAACAAAAGACATATATTTAAGAGAATAAATCGCACACAAATCGTTCAAAAGTCTTTAGCACTTGGCTAGTAGCAGACGTATGCTGATGAAACTTATTTCGAAAATCTCAATTGTTTTAATAGAATTTAATAAAATGTTCTACTCACGCACGATACTAATTCATTTCATCGTCTCTCTTCTTTTACAGTGTGTATCGTTAACTAAAACATACGCCAACGAGACATCAAAACAGTTACAGTTCAACAATACATTGAGTCATGTGCAGGAGCAAAATGCAAAGTCAATCTATCTTCCCATCAATCGGCGGTTTACGGTAGAGCTGAATACGCAGCTGGAACCGAATGAGCTGGTGGCCTTAACTGGCAGTTCTCGTGAGCTGGGCGAGTGGAAATTGGAACGTGCTGTGCCGTTGCGACACTTCGGTTACATGCAGTGGTCGGCCAATGTGACGCTGCGGCAGTCGCACAACATCAGCTATCGCTACTTCACCTACGTGCTGGACGTGCATGGTAATTGGCTAGTGCGTCGCTGGGAAGCTGAGATGCAGCCACGCTTGTTAAATATCTATCAAAGCAGACAAATCGATCGTTTCGGCGAGATTGTCAAAGGCGAGATAATACTCCAACGCGGCTGGCTGACTAAGGAGACGATAGTGCAGCTTAAATTCGATCGCGAGCAGATGTTTCAGGTAAAGCAAGTAAACAAGTTCGATCCGAAGCAGTTGCTGATCAAGGTCGTACCACTGCACGAAGGCCAAAGGAGTGGAGTGAGCGAAAACGCAGGTCTCTCCATAGATGTGACAAAGCTGAAGTATGGCGACAGCTTTCTACAGCCGCAACAATCGTTTGGCATTGATTACCAGCCGGGTGATGTGGTGATCTTCCACATGACAGTGCCACGTTACATTAAGTACGCCTTCGTCCTAGAATTTCGCACTCCACAATGGAAGCCCATTGGTCGCGCCATAATAACATCTGATCAGTTGAGCGGCAGCGAAGGTGTGCTCGAATTGAATGTGACGGGCCCTCAAAAAGGTGACACTCAGCAGTTGGCCACTCTGACCTTGTCTTACCTATTGATAAAGCCAATAGAGGAAGCTTTTCTAGACTTTCAGACTACCTACACACGGTATTGGCCAAAAAGTTGGCCCGTTCTCGATGTGGGCCATCGCGGCATGGGACTCAGCTACATTGACAATGAAGCGCCTGTGGAGCGCGAGAACACAATTACATCCTTTCTGCGCGCCTATGATCTCAATGCTGACATGATCGAGCTAGATGTGCAGCTGACAAGGGATGGCGTGCCCATTATATATCACGATTTTGTCGTAAATACAGCACCACATGGCAAGAAGGTGAGCGAACCCTCACAACTGGAAGTTGTTTTGATAAAGGATCTCAGTTATGCAGCTCTCAAGGAGCTTCGTGTCTTTGCAGTGATCAACAAGACGGTGAAAGAGTATCCTTCACACAATGAAGAGCCCGATCCTCATCATCGTATCTTTCCGCGTCTCATTGATGTGCTGCAAGCTTTGCCTCGCTCGTTGGGTATCGATATCGAAATCAAGTGGCCACAACGCCTATTATGCGGCGGTGTCGAGGCACAACAGACTATAGACAAGAACTACTTTGTTGATCGTATCTGGCAAACAGTGCAGCAGCATGGGTGCGATCGACCGCTGATATTCTCTAGTTTTGATGCGGACATTTGTACAATGATGCGTTTCAAGCAGAACATAGTGCCAGTTATGTTCCTAACGATGGGTCAGACAAAAAAATGGGAGCCATACATGGATCTGCGTACGCGTAGCTTTGAGCAGGCTGTTAATTTTGCTCAGGCCATCGAGTTGATTGGTACTGCGCCGCATGCCGAGGACTTTCTAGGTGAACACGGCACTAAGCTGCTGCAGCTAGCACATAACCTTAACCAAATGACCATGTTTTGGGGAAACGATTGCAACTCGCCCGAACGCATTAAGTTATTTAGCACAATGGGCGCTTCAGCAATCTGTTACGATCGCATAGATTTAAATATTTCGCCGAAGAAGAGCATCAACTTCTTCGATACGATACGCTCGCAAGAGCTGTTTCAAGGCCTGTGCAAGAAATAAGTGTTAGGCTGATCTTTAATTTGTTTTTACAGACGACAATGCAAATAACACGGAGCGTGGAGCTTAAATAGTTTTTTTTCCAAAAAGTTTTTAAAACAAGAGTCTTGAAAAAATTTTATGATCTAATTCTGTCAGAAAAATATATTTAATTGGTCAATAAAACACAAAATTTTTATAATTCATCTAAATTTATTGTATCGCCTTGAAAGTAGACCCCTTCCGAAATAATACACTCGAATATTTCAATCACCAAAACATTTTTAAACTTATTTTTTAGAATCATTTAGATCGATTGAAAACGGGTACCTCGAACTGGTAATTTGAGTTTTGGAAAGAGAAAATAGGAGGCCAGGGCCATATCAGTTGGTTGTTCAATGATAATTGTTGAGATTTTGGCCAGAAATTTGTTTACAATGATAGTTTTGTGAGATGGTGCTTTATCGTGGTGCAAAGTTCATTACTTTTCTTTACACAAATCTGGCGTTTTTCGATGAACTTGCTCTCTCAAACGCTGCATAAATGTCAGATAAAATTATTTAGTTACCGTCTGACCTACTGCCAAGAATTCCCAAAATGCACAACACCTCAATAATAGAAATAACAGTCAACATTACCCAGAGTTTTGATGGACTTTGACGTGGTTTTTTCGGTTTGGGCGAAGTTAAAAGACTCCATTCCAAAGATTGCTAATTGGTTTGCATACCAATACTCGTAAATCCGTATCTTTTTACCAGTAACATATACAATAGGCCAGAGCAAATTCCAAAAGTGGATAGCATCGACTTGGCTCACAACACTTTTAACAGGTATTGTAACAAAAATGTAAACTACGAAATGTAATTTCGATCTGCTCCAGTTTATTAAAAAGTTGCATTAAAAATTTTAAGAAATGTTTCAGTTTGTGTTTACAAACATGAAATGGTGCTACCCAAAATGTTGTCCATTTCTGATCAAATCTTCCTGCTTTTAGATATCCTTAAAAATAGCATAACTTCTAAAAAAATATATTGCATAGATTTTTAGATTTGTTATGTGTACTAACCCAAATATTGATTACATGAAATTTTTTTCGAAACGTCATCTTTTTATTGTCTTGAAAATGACATATTTTTTAAAATCATAAAAAATAGGGCCAAATAAGCTGATAATAGGATAAACTAAGTGCATACAAAATTACATTACGATCTGAAATGGAATGTCTACTTCAGAGTGTCCTTGAAAATAACATTTTTCTACTTAATAACATCTTCCTATTCCAAAATATCCTTAATCATCACGGTTTTCAAGAAAATTTCATGTTTTTTCAATATTGTTACCAATTTCAATAGATTTCTGATCACTGATTCCGAATCTGGCAACAATTTTTTCCTATCTGTATTACATCTTAGGATATTTACTGTTGAATTGTTTACTGTATTTATTGTTGTCTGTATATCTTTCGCTTTTCAACAGAATTTAATGAAATTTAGAATATTGGTTGAATAGGCAGGATATTTTAAAATCTTCAAATCTTTATATTGCAATGAATGCAATTGCAATTATAACAAAATATACAGCTTTTGCAAATTTTTACTGGTAACTCAAATTTTTCTTGCAATTATAACAAAATGTACAGTTATTGCCAGATTTTACGGGTAACGCAAATTTTACTTAATGAGCCAATTGACAAGTTCTTTAATTTTTATAGGGTGAAAACTTTGAATCAGCATTTTTTAATATTTTTTAATAATAGCTGAACTCTCTAAATTTGTTTTAAAATTTTTGGAAATTACATACGAACATACTATTTTAACAATGTGAAGTTATAGATTAGGCCCTACTTTATCAATCAGGCATTATTGAAGAGTTTACTATGTTTCATTCTTTTTAAATAATAACTCAAATGTGCATAAAAACGCATATGTTCCTTGTTCAACACAACATATCGTAAGGTCGAACAAAGATAAAAAAATCTGTTGTCAGAATCAGAATTAGCGTTTGGAAATAAACTACAATGTTTACAAAAAAATATTATAATAAATATTTTTTTTTTTGTCACCATGATATTTAAGGACTTCTAGGAATAGGGAGATGTTGTCATATCGAGACCAAATGTATGGGAGATTTTCTACCTTACATTTAATTATTCTGCTCATTTTTATTGCAAAAAATAATATTTTTAAATTTAGTATTTTAAAGGACCTTCTGCATATGGATAATGGGATCATATCATGATGAAAGTTTATATATTTATAACACTAAGGAATAATTTGGAAAAAATTCTTGCGTTCGATTGAAACGTTTCTTTAACATTTCCCCATTTTAAAGTACGCAAAAATATAACTTTGATGTATATTTGGGTGTTAAAACAAATATTTTTACAAAAATTTTAAGGTACAGTGGCTCTCAACGAAAGTCGGGCAGGCATTTCCTAGCACTTTTGTATTGATTTCAGAAATGAAAATGTATAAAGAATGTTGCAATATATATTTTTTCAAAACGATATTTTTGGGTGAACAAAATTTAACAGAAACATAATTAAAAAGTTAGAACATAACGGGGAAAAAATTTTAAATCGAAACAAGCCTATAAAAACGAGCTCACATTGAAAGTCGGGCAAGTAAAAAAAAATGCAAATTGTGGTCCTTAAACCGATATTCTTGCTTACAACTTTTTACTTCTGTTGGAATAACTTCAGTCAAACGCAAAAGTTAAAAAAATAAAAATTTCTCGAAAAGTGAATCAATCAACACTGGCAGAAAGGCAGATAGTGACAGATTATTATTTGAAAGGAAAATCCGAGCGACAAATTTCACAAATCGTCTTAAAAACTAAATCAACAGTGCACGATATAATCAAGCATTATATACAAGATAAGAGAATATGCAATAGAGAACGTACAGTAGCTAAAAATATATTTCGCTCCAAAGATGAAAGGTATTTTTTAAGAGAAATAATAAAAGACCTATTTTTATTTGCTCTAAAACTAGAGGTCATGTTAAAACTCAATTTGAAAAAGAGTGTACACTCAGAAACAATTTGAAGAGTTTTGAGAAAAAAATGTTTAAATTGAGGAGTAGCATGAAAAAAGCAATGAATTAGAAAGAAAAATGTAATAGAACGACCCAATTTAGTGCATGAGCAGATGACCAAAGACTTTCTATTCTGGAGCAAGGTTAATAAAACAGAAAACAAGGATCTTTAACACTTCTAAACAATAAACTTTTATTACAGGTTTTGTTTACCGATGAGAGTTTATTTAATTTATATGGTTCAGATGGAAAGCGAAAACCAAATGAAGAATTTTGCAATAAAAATTCTAAACATATGATTAAGCATGGTAGAGGATCAGTCATGGTTTGGGGCTGCGTCTGATGTTGGAAGGGTTCATTTTATTGAAGGTTTAATAGACAAAAATATGTTCCTTGACATTCTCATGGCGCAAGTAAAAGAAAGTGCGGGTAAATAAGGAATTGTAGATAATTTTAGGTCTTACCAAGATAATGATCTAAAACATACGACGCTCTTGGTAAAGAATTGTGTACTTAATATTTGTCCAAATGTCATAAAAACAGCCTCACAAGGCCCAGATTAAAATGTTATAGAACATCTATGAGATCAACTTGAACCCTGAGTGCAGTATCAGAGATGGGCAACTAAAGATCCAATCCTAAAAAAAAGTATCCTAATTGAAGATTGGAATCAGATTGGAGCTGAAGTTTTTAAAAATTTGTTGCACCCATTTCAAAAAGGCTGCAGGCAGTCATATAAGAAAAAGAATTGGAAAAAAAAAAGATTAAATTCTTAGTTTTAGCATTGAATTCCTTACCTGCCCGACTTTCAATGTGAGCTCGTTTTTAAAGCTTTGGTTTGATTTAATTTTGTTTTATCGCTATGTTCTAATTTTTTAACTAGTTTTTTGTTTAATATAGCTCACCAATAAAGAACGTTTTGAAAAAAATATTTACTCCAAGTTTCTTCTTACATTTTCATTTCTGAAACCAATGCGAAAGTGCTAAGAAATGCCTGCCCGACTTTCGTTGTGAGCCACTGTACAAAGTATGTTTGAAGCAGCTTGGATACTTATTGCGGTTTTAGCGAAAATGCTCAAAATTACCTGCACCATAGTCGAATTGGTGAGTTCGTACCAAAAGAATTCTTCAAACTTTAAAAACCCGATTATCATAAATGTAAATGAAGATATTACTTGCAAACAACGTTCTTGTACGTTCTTTGCTACATTTGAAAAATCCCTAACTCGCAATTTTAATTTTTAATAATTTTTGCAACACTGTAAACTCTATGTAATGAGTAAAAGAAAGGAAATAACGTAAACTAAGATATGTAAAAAATAAATCAATACAAAACAACAAAATCTTCGCGCTGGTATAAATAACTAGCTGAAACCCGGCGCGTTGCTGCCACGCTCCCGTTGCTAAATGCCCATAAAATGTTATCAGTAAAACTGCATGTTTAAATTGTGGTCGAATACTGAATTCCTTGGCCGTGCAACCTATAACTCCAAAGCTATTCGATATCGCAAATTTGGCCTGTATGGAAGGTAATTTTGAGTATTTTAACTAAAACCGCCATAAGGAAAGTATCCAACCTGCTACAAACATACTATGTCCTTCAAAGTTTTTGTAACAATAAAGAAAAAACGAAACCAAAATATACTTCAAAGATATATTTTTGTGTACTTTGAAATGGGGAAATGTTAAAAAAAACGGTATTTTTTAAACTCTTTCACAAATGTAGTATTTAAAAAATTTACACAAAAATTGACAGATCAGTACAAATGATAACTTTAACGAAAGGTATAAATGTTTCATTTGTTAATATGTATAAAATTTGTAATATTAGTAAATACTTTTGGAGTTATAGGATCATAACTGAGGAAATATTTAACAAAATTTAAAAATATCGAAAAATCTCTAAAAAAATTCGCACCAACTTGGACAAGTCTTGGTATTTTTAATATCTATAAACAATACTTAATTGAACTTGTGATGCAGGTATCGCCGCGCAAAAATGCTGTTTATATGTGCAACCAATATTTATCAATTCCATTCATTCGAAGTTTTTTTAAAAATTTGATTCCAAACTGGAGCAGGAAGATGAAGTCTTATCCGTTCAAAATTTTGTATCGTTAATGTATGATACGATATCTATCGATCCCACCCTAAGCCAGTTCGATACAAGGGTACTTTTTTCTCATATATAATCGATCCAATGCGTTTTATGAAGGTCGGACTGCAGCAAATGTGTGGAATATAAATTAAATAGTCTATAATACAGTGTAATCTAATGTTAGAATTTCAAAAATTTTTTGACTCTAGTGGGACCCTCAAAATGTGTTTTTTATTTTATACATTTTATGTATGCGCTTGAAGTATTAAAAATACGCTGATTTCGAATCTGATGTTAGAATTTCAAAAAAGCTTTTTGCGACTTGGGTGGACCCTAAATATGCCTTTTTTTTTGTTTATACTTTTTGTAGATACGCTGATCACTATATCGAATCTTATGTAAGCATTTTCAAGAAAAAATTACACTAGGGTGGACTAAGGTCCTTAAAAATGTGTTTTTTTTACTCTTATAGTCTTTGTTTATGTGCTAGCAGTATTAAAGGGTTGTTGATTTCGTACATGATGTAAGAATATCAAAAAGTTTTCTGACTCTAGGGCGGTTTTATGCTCTTTGTAGATACGCTGGTCTCAGATTTTGAATCTGATGTAAAAATTTCAAAAAGCTTGGGTGGAACTTGGATGCTTGGGTGGAACGCCTAATTCATTAAGTTAACATCGCTGGCAACAGCAATCGCTTATCTTATCTCTCATAAAAATTATACATCATTATTTTCAATAAATAAATTTTTTTTCCTAAAATAAGTGATTCCATTGCTTTTCGAAAAAAAAATAAATTCTCAACCTGACCCTCTCCGATTTTGTTTAAACTTTGTATACACGTAGTGTTGCCTACAAATTAGAAAATCGATTTGTAATTTTTATTTTTTGCGAGTGGTTACTGAGTTACGGGTACTCAAAAATTAAAAACAAATCTGTTTTTTTTCTTGTGGACTGTTTTTCAATTGATCATAATTTCGGTTAAGTTTGAGATAGAGCAACGATTTAAGAGTCATATTAAAAATATTTTCAAAAGGCTCATTTTGTATAACAAACTTAGCAAAGTCTTTGCTTCAGTGATTCGCACCCATCGTCATAACAATATTTTTCAGCCTCAATAAAATACTTATATTGCATTGACATGAATATTTGTAATAGAATTTTTATTTAAAAATCGCAGGATCCAGGAAAGACAATCCCGGGATTTAAAGGGGCTTAAATCGTCCGGTATTACGGATTTTTCTAATACACACATATGGTCTTCTTTAGTGTGTTCAGTTCTTGTTGCTTTCTCGCAAGCTGCTGTGTTGAGCATAAATTTTAAGGTAAGTTTACTTTGAAATTTATTTTAATAGTGTTCCCATTGTCGTCCCAGGCTGAAATTTTGAGAGAACGTAGATAAACTATCATTAATTAGTATATTTTTTTTCCAAAATTTTTAAAATTGACTTTCATCAAAATATTTTTTTTTTTAACTTTTATGCAAAAATAAATAACGTTAATATTTGAGAAATTTTTAAGTTTTGTTAAACAAAATAAGGCTTTTGAAAAGATCTTTAATATGAATCTAAAATCGTTGCTCTATCTCAAAATTAACCGAAGTTATGATCAATTGAAAAACAGTCCACAAGAAAAAATCCCGATTTTTTTCAATGTTTGATTACCCGTAACTCCACTCGAAAAAAATAACCACTCGAAAAAAATAAAAATTATAAATTAATTTTCTAAATTGTAGCCAACAATACGTGTATACAAAGTTTAAATCAAATCGGAGAGGGTCAGGTTGAGAGTGTTGTTGAAAAACAATGTAATCACCCAAATATTATATAAAACTTTTTAATTTGATTGTTGATTTGCGTAGAAAAAATTATATAAAATAAAAAATAATAAAGAATTTAAAATATAGGCATTTCCATGGTCATGCACCTAACGTTTGTATGCCTCTTATGTTGCTAAAAATTGAAAAAAGCAAAGAAAAATTTAAACTTCTAACTTTAAACAGATACAAAATATACAAATACAAAAATGGGAAAAATTTTGGTTTAAAGGAATTTTTAATCCAAAAATTACTATTTTTTAATCCCTTCTTTAGTTTAATTTAGCTGAGTCTCGAACCCACGTGTTTGACTCGTAATGATGCACTTGCAGTCGTGATGATGCAAAATAAGCGAAAATTTGTTAAAAAACTGAATTGGACGAGTGTATAAGGTGTTGAACCAGCACATCCAGAGGACGTGTGTTCAAATCATGAAATGGTAAGAGTACATTTTTATTTTTTTGGGTTAGAAAATTTTAAACTTTTCCTTGGATTAAAAAGTTATCATTTTTTTTGGGTGTTGCCTCATATGCAATTCATAAAAGTTTTAAACTTAGTCTAATGCCTCGTTCATAGTGGGCGCTTTGGCTGAAGTTGATTCATAAAGCTGTTTTGTTCAGCGTTGTTTTATGAGTATGTAGATTCGCGATGATCACCAACGAAAGATCAAACCAATAACAAACAAAAAATCAAAGGAACTTGAAAACACAAAGCATAGGCAAAATAGATAAACAAGTGCCGAATAGCATTTTAAAAATGCTCTACAACAAAGCATAAGAAACAAAATTTTTTTGCTGTGTTAGCAATTTAGATGGAGATATAAATGCTGGAAAGCATTTGAAAAGAAGCTTTATGCTAGCACTGTGAATTCTGAGCGTTTTCCATATGATGATACATAAAACGTGTTTCAGCTAAGCCTCTCGGCTAACTTAAAAGCGTTTACTATGAACTCGGCCTAAGATTTTAAGCCGTGTAGAAAAACATAAAAAGTGTAATTCATGACCGTAAATATCGAAAACTTATATATTAGTAGTAGGGGAAAGGGCTGGGTTGTGAACCGGGTTTGGTTTTTAGACTCAAACTTTTCACAGAATAGAGATATCGAATAGTCCCTAGAAAACCGTAGTAAAGTTGAACAGAAAACGAAACTTTTTTGTTCAGAGAGATATGGGTTTTGATTAAAATTTAACTCCTTACGGACGTGTTTTTTTGCTATTCCAAAAAAAGTGGCTGGGTTGTGAACCATCTGGCAAATCCCAATAAAAGCCGGAAAATACGAAATAAGACACCAATAATTTTATATTAAGTTCCGATTTTATTTATTCAGAAGGTCTCAAGAGGCCTTAGAGGTAATGAATGGAAGTGTTCAATCATAACCCAGCAGCGGATTTGCCAGTGGCTACCATAGAACTTATACAGAATAAATTACCAGGTAAGGAAGCATTACTTTTTTCAAAAAGTAATGCGTCTGCATATAGCAGAAGTAATTAACTCATACCTCATTACCTGTAATGTAGCATACAAGGAAAAGTAATGCAGTGATTTTTATAACTTAATACAAGTAGTATGTTACTCCATAACTTCTAGGTAATGCTGAAGGGAGGCGATCACTTACCTCCTGTCTCATTCAATGTTAAATGTAAGGCCTTTTATGCATAGTAAGGTAATATAGTCGGAAGTAATGGTCATTACAAGGTAATTGATGCTATATATTCGGAATATATTCCATCCGCTACTGGGAATTTTCTTCATCTTCATCCAAATCGGTGTTGCAATGTTTGCACGTGAAATGCGAACGCGTTCCTACATGGCGCACATGTGTATCATTCGATGGAGTTTTTGGGGGTCAGTTCTTTAGGCAAGAACCTCAAACAAAAGGTTCAAAAATCAATGTTCTCATCAGATGGTTTAGATGGTCCTTTTGCATTGGAACGCTTGGGTGGTGCTGATTGTGCCTTCTTCAGTGCTGCTTTTGACTTTGCTGCTGTTTCTTCTGTTTCAGTCACTAATTTTGTCTCGAGAAGTCTACCACGTTTCGACCACGTTTCCATGGCTTCCTTGGGCTGGCTGCTTGTAATAGCCCAATTTTATCGACACTTCCAATCAGTGTCGGCTTTAGGCGGGGCCGACCGGGGCAACCACGCAGGGCGCCGGTGGCTGGAGGGTGCCGGGGTCTACACAGCACTGTACTTAACTTTATCACATAATTTGAATAACTATCTCTATAGACATAAATAAAAACTAAATTCAGCGTATTAAATTATATGAACTTATCTTGTAGGAGTGAGAATAAGTTTTTAGCGTTTATCTACCATTACCTAAAATTTTGTTGCTTGTCTTGTCGTGACCCTCACTGACTTTCCTGTCTTTGCTCTATTTTACTCGTAAGTTTTTAAGCAAAAAAACTTTTTTAGAAAAGTAGCCGCTTTAGTCTAGTCTAAAGTAGGCCACTAACTATCAAATTTATTGTACAATTTGCGCTCGTTGTACTGCATATCGTACAGTTAGTGGCTTGTAGTAAAAGTACGAAGTTGTTTGACAAACGAATTGATCTTTTGTTTCATCGTACGATAAATTTGATAGTGCTAACCTGCAGTGAAAAATCGTACAAGTTATGAACAATCTGCTTAAAAATAGAAATCTGAATATAGTTTCAATAATACAAGTATTAAGCCAGCTTACGTAGTACTAGCATACAACTGGTTTCAAAAAGACTAGAACAAAATGAATACTAGCATATAACTAATATGAAAACTACTAGAATTGAACTGGCTAAAAAAATACTAGTATAAAACCGAAATCGCATATTCAGCCATTTTATAATTTTCGGCCGAAACCGAAACTGATTAGTATAAATATTTAAGTTATTAAATTTAAAATATTTATTAAAAATAAAAAAATTACTTTCATACACATAAGAAATCAATGTTATATAAAAGAAGTTTTATTTGAATATTGAAGTATATAATTATTAACTGAAGTTCACTATAATAATAAATGTGATCATTTTTTATTTTATTTTTTATTACAAAAGTATTTAATACTTTATATCTTCGTACACACTCAAAATAGTATGAAACTACAATGTACATTTTTATAGAACTACAAAACAAATTATCTTTCTTTTTTTTTAAAGGTTTAGTACTAAAAAATTGAAATATTTCATTTTCTTTTCCTTTATTCCATACGCACAGAATGCGTTCGGAAGTTTAATTATCAACTTTTGGCTTGAGTACATATTAAACATTAATATTAATTGCAATATGAAGGATAAAATCGAAATGATAGTATCGAACGCATAAAATTAACGAAAATTTTTTCTGTTAAATTTAATCAATCAAATTATAGACAAATTCATAATTTTTGTTTTGTACAATGCGTTGCAAATATTTTTATTAAACCAAACTTATATATTTGAATTAAATGACTGATGCAAGAAATTTTTACCAAAAGTTTCGGCTATTTTCCCATATTTAGGCCGAATTGAGGCCGAATAGCCGAAACTAGCAGAAACTTACAAAAAAGGCCGTAACCGAAACCGAAACCGAAACCGAATTTTGATCGGACACTACTGGTCAATATTAAACTAGTATTTAACTAGTTAAAAATATACTAGTATAAAGGTGACTTAAATCAACCAGTAAAAAGCCTAGTTTTTTACTATCTACTAAAGTTAAGTAAAAGTTACTGCTATCACAACTAGCTAGTTCAAATTATGCCAGTAAAAATACTACTTTAATTCATATTGAGAACAGAAAAATTGTCTTTTTCTATGACATCAACATAGGAGAATACCAGTTTGCTCAATGTAAAAAGCATTTGAGCTAAACTGGTATTTGAGCTAACATTTTTGTATTTTGCTACACTGTTGCACTTGGCTACACTGCAGGGTAGTGTTTGTCAGATTTCGTCATTGTTATTTTTTCGTCAAATTGTTAACATCACTCGATGATTTTACATAACAATTTTATAGAATTCTTAATTAAAACTAATTAATTAATATTTGTATAGAATTTTTATATATTAATTAATATTTTCAACTCATATTATTGTGAGTCATCTTTTTCTAATATTCCTTTTGCTCTTTTCTTCATTTCCTTTAAGAATTTCGCTAAGAACCGTGTACGCGGTACGTCTTTACTATTCAGAGGTTGAACAATAATGATTTTTGATATGGTACACAATTGAAAATAACTTTTTTTAATTATAATTAAATTAGCAAATAACCGCTGCATCGCCTGCGATTGAAATATTAAATACCATATAAAAATTTTAAATCTTAAAATTAAAGTATTTTTTTTATTTTCAAATACAAAAATATTTGTTTTTACTATATAACAATATTTGTGTTTGTTTAATAATTGAAAAATAATGTAAATATTAAAAAATTACTTTATTT
Source organism: Dichetophora obliterata (assembly GCA_963920525.1). Lineage (NCBI taxonomy): Eukaryota > Metazoa > Arthropoda > Insecta > Diptera > Sciomyzidae > Dichetophora > Dichetophora obliterata. The sequence goes on along the minus strand of OY986438.1, from coordinate 51,570,117 downwards.
AATTTAAATAACCTTCTAAAAACAGTAATTGTTATGGTTACAAAACATTGTATTTTGATTTATTAATAATTCCTGCATTACAGGAATATAAAAAATTTGAGTAAAAAATTTTTGAAATCAGTTATTCCAGAATGCATTTTTTTTAACTTAGATTCTGAAAGTTAATATATTCTTCTTAACTTTTGAAAAATTTTCATTATAATGACATCAAACATTTGGCTATATTTCGAAAACTATAGATTTTCTCAGTACGACGCATTTCTAATGAAAGTCGTTGATTAATAAAAATATTGGTAAACGAAAGATTTTTCGAAAATATTTTTAACGTATATCTAGAATATGGAAAAAATTTCCGTTATTATGACATCAATATAATTGCGATATCTTGAAAACGACAGATTTTCTCAATATAACACATTTTCTTTAGAATTAGAATGAGAACAACTCCGATAGAAATTTCAATTTTTTAATTTGCAAGCAAACATCGCAGTCATTTTCAAATCGAAGTCCATCATTTGCGACAAGGAGAGGAAACCTTTGTTTGCTGTTGTATTGTGCTGCTTGTTGATTTACTATTAATTTTTTATTCGTTATTCATTTATTATTCATTACCCATTTTAGTCCTAAACCATAAATAAAAAATTTCTCACAAATGAATAAATAATGAATAATGATAGTGAATAAAAAATTAATAATGAATAAAAAATGAATTATGAATAACAAATGAATAATGAATTAAAATGAATAATGAATAAAAAATTAACAATGCATAAATAAAGACTAATTGAAAATTCTGAAATTCTTTGTGAATCAAAAGCATTTCAATAAATAAAAAATTAATTCATTTTTCTGAATAACGAAAATGAATGTTGGAATGAATAATTAGTAATTTTTTTATAAATGAATATATATAAAAAATTTTATTTATAAATCAACTTTGCATTCATTGAAAGCATTCTCATTTCGTTATTCACAGATTCACTTTTTTGTAAATAAAATCAAATTGAATTCATTATTTTACAGCTCTGATACTAGGTTACGTAATGTATCCCTTTACCACTGGGTTGTTTTCAGTGTGCTCTTTAAAGCGCTTATTAATTCATACTCAATACGAAAGAGTATAAATCAGGGATGATAATTCCAAATTTTGGTTTGGTACTAAGCGAATTTGAAAAAGTACTAAAAGTACTGAAATAAAATAAAAATTTGAAGTTTTATATATTTTTATTAATTCAGCTTAAAAAAATATTACTATTAAAAATAAAACTTAAAAGTTTTATGTTTCCGAATTAAAAAATTACGAAATATATATAAGATACATTTTAGTTATTAATATATTTTATTTTATGCAAGGAAATTTGAATAAGTAACGTTATTAGTTAATAATAAATAAAATGTAAGTTTATGTCAGGTATGCATTTTCTTAATCTAATAAATTTTTAACATCAATTTTTTTGAATTTTTTTTATAATAACTCTTGAGAAGTTTCAGTGATATAGCAGTACGCTCCATTTGATTTTAAAAGGTCTTTTTTTGTATTAATCTTGAATAATCTTGAATTCGACATTTTGTTTTGATTACATTTTTATATGAAACTAGCTGAACCCGGTGTGCTTCGCTACTCCCCTCGTTATAAAATAAAATTAAAAGTATTTATATATTTTTCACGCCATCGAATTTTCGAAATAAGTCCACCCCAGTGCCACCTACCGTGTCCATTTATACACAAATTATTTTCTTATGATCAAACAAACATACATTCTGAATTTCAGTTAAATTGGTCCATAAATTCAAATTTTCGATATAAGTCCACCCCAGCGCCACCTATCGGGTCCATTTATACACAAATTATTTTCTTATGATCAAACAAACATACATTCTGAATTTCAGTTAAATTGGTCCATAAATTCAAATTTTCGATATAAGTCCAGCCCAGCGCCACCTATCGGGTCCAAATATAGCCTATGTTACCCACCGTACCAAGATGAACATTACCTGAAAATTTCATCAAAATCGGCCCAGCCGTTTTGGAGTCCATACGTTACATACATACACACATCCTATTTTATATATATAGATATACGTTTAACGTTAGCCAATGAACAAGGTATGTAAGCATTCGATCATTTTTTTGTGTTACCACACATAAGTTTATAATTTATTTTTTTAATTGACCAACTTAAGCCCAAACTCTGCCATCTTAAAATTTTTTAATTAATTTTTAAAAGTTCTGTTCTTAGACGATATTTGCAAAAAGTACTGAAATCATCGAGGTGGTAATGCGGTACTTTTGAAAGGCGAAAAGTACTGAATTCAGTACTTTAGTACTGAATTTATCATCCCTGGTATAAATGTGCAAAGCAGTGTTGCCAGATAAGGGGATTTCCCCCTAGATTTAGGGGTTTTTTAGCTGTGTTGAGGGATTTTAGGGGTAATGAATTTTTAGGGGTTTTTAGGAAGATATAATGTTTTTAAGGGGCATTTGAAAAACTGACTTTTGGAAATAAAGTTTTCTTACTTTACCTAAAAATTTTGCTAAAAATTTAAGAAAATAAGATATTTGTCTTCTTGGGTATTTCAGCAACACTTTAAAAAACAGCTGAACTGGCAGCACTTCAAATAAATTATCAATTATTTCCTACTGCACTTTAAACTTGCTAAGTGCTTTACTTGTACAATTTAACTTTGGACAATTTAGAAGTACGAAGCAACTTTCTGCCCTTGTTAAAGACGTCCATCAGCTCAGCCCTTTAAATACATAGACTTGCATTGCAGTTGCACTATTTTTCAGTTGCCCCCTACGATGTATGTTTTTCGAAAAAAATTTTTAGGAGGATTTCCAATCCAATCTTGGGGTAAGTGGTGAAAGACACCTGGCAACACTGGTGCTAAGTTAATCGACACCGCAAAAGCAACAATGAGAAACACTATAGCAGAGGAAAAGAGACATAAAGCTTTATGCTGCATGTCTGTCTAACAATTTAAGGGGACAGTACACACCTGCATTTTTCAAAAACGAACTTTTTAAAATGCAAATTTTTTTAAGAAAGGAACAAGATATCTTGTTGAAATCTTGCATATTTATTTTTATGTAAAAATAGTATACAAAAAAAGTTTGTATGTTTCCAACATGTTTTTTGTCTGCTGCAGCTTTTTGAAAATAACATCAAAAAATTACGGCGGGCGTGATTTTAATCAGCATCAAAGCCGCTACAGATTGAACTAGAAAAATTCTTTTTTTTAAATTAGAATATTTTTGGACCAAAAAATCCCTTGAAAACCAAAAATACTTTACCGATCTTTCTATCCGTAGTTCAATCTATAGACTTATATGTGAACAATAACATATTAAAATTTCAGAATGATCAGTGTAGCAGTTTTTTTTATCACGCCCGCCAACTCAAAAAACGTGATTTCTAGAAAAAGCTCTTTCAAGTTCTTAACACCGACTATACAGCCTTGGGGATCTGCGTTAAAAACCTTCGCCATTTAACATATAAATTAATTTCTAATATTATGTCGTTAAAAATAGATTCTTCGAGGTCTTTTGAACAAAAATAATTTATAAAAAAAATTTGATTTTTTGAAAATTCAGGTGTGCACTGTTCCCTTAATGAAAAAATTATTTTTATGCTTGGTTTTTTTGGTTACTTTATAAATTTAAATTTGAATTACTTTTAATTGTTGTTTTAAAAAATGAAGGATGCATGATTTTAAGTTAAACACGTAGCTTTGTATTAGTGAAATAATTACTAAAATCGGTTAAGTAGTTTTTAAGTTTAGCGTCGTCGCAGATACGTGAGAAGACTTTTATATAATGGTATAGAGTATAGATATAAAACGCCGCCAAATGCATGACTCGTCCGGGGCGCCTAGATGGATAAGGCCGGCCCTATTTCCAATCATATTTCAACTAAAATAAATATTGGATCGTAAAATAGAATCAAAACACTAAATAAATATGCATTACACTAACTTTTTTGAAATAACTTTTACTGTTATTTACTAACTTACTTTGGTAAAAATCAAAAAGTTTTTGCAATCGATTTTCAAACACGATGTATGTAGCTGCCATAAGCAATACGTCTGTACACTAAGGTGTAACTACAGAAACTGCGCCATGCCAAAAGACAAACTTGAAAGTTGAAAGATTGGCGACAGTACTCTCATAATATGTATTTTAATATTTTCTTCTATTTTATAGAGGCTTAAAGGCATTTTCAGAAACATATAATTTTTCAGTCGCGGTAGACCTTTTGGTGGAAATGTCCATAGACATATTTTATTCCGAATTTCATTCGGAGTTGAATAAAAAGCGTAAGGAATTTCGTTCCTGACGGGGGTCTCCCAAACGCAAGTAATTTTTCTTTATACATGGGGTTAAGATTTGAAATTCACATTAATTTGAAGAAATAATTTGCAATACTTAAATTTTTTAAACAAACATATATCAAGGATGGTAAAAATATTGAGCCTGGGTTCTCGTGGCTTAAGGGTCACGCACTTATCAAGTGTAACACGTCCGCCACATAATTAAGATACCACTTTTTTATTTGCTTGCAAAATTACAAAAATTTGCAAAAATTCTGCTAAATTACGTTTATTTTTTTAAAGATAAACCGATTTAAGCATTGCACGCAATGTTGCTGTATAGTTATTTAATATTCTTATTAAAACAAACCGCAAATTTGTGGTTAAAATTGTTTGCAATTTACTCACCTACATACAAACTCGTAGTTAGCGGCAATGCGAGTGTTGCCAGAACTTGCTGTGGTGAAATCAATTAAAAACATTTGTTTACTTTCATTACTATAAATATTAAAGGAGTTTTTTTTTCTATTTCATTGAACCAGGTGGACACTTTGGGCAACTTAATGTAATCTCTTTTATATCCTCTTCCTATTTAATTTTTCAACCACAATAAAAGTAACAAATTTTATTTTTAATATTCAGCTTACGCAAAATGGTCACATTTAAAATAAACGGCGTTTGGCATAAAAATGCACATTAATGTGAAATTGATAAAACTATGTAAACACATTTTTGTGCCAGTTCTTGTTGGGTCGGTTGTGGCGCAAATCCGGAAGGGAATGATGATGCACGTGAAGTGGTCTGATTTACATACTTCCGTTTGCGTTTGCTCTGGTGTGAGTGTTGGTGTGTTTGTGCGTGGGTGTGTGTTTGCGTGCGAAGCCACCTAACAAAATGTAAACACATGTTGTCACGTTTGATGGAAAAATAAACAAAATTAGCGTAGCTTGCGGTTGGGAAATTTGTAACTGTTGCTTAAATAGCACGAATATTTTTAAAACTACATATTTGATTTGCGAAAATTATTCGATATAATAAAAATAATGTGTGGAATCTGCGGCAGCGCTGCATTGCAAAACAGCGTGTGACATTTTTTTTCTCTTGTTTTAAGTTATTTATTCAAAACGTTGAAGTTCTACATTTAGCAACAAAGTTTACAAAAAAAGTTCTTGTAAATGCGAGTATGTTTTCAATGGAGCTTTAAAAAATTATTTGCAGTTTCTTAGTTCATGTAAAAACTAATTTTTTTATAAGAAAAATACTTTAGTGAATTTCATCACATTATCACATCATTGGCGAGGTAACTGAAAAAAAATAGATTTTACTGTATAAGGGTCAAGGAACTCCTTGGAATTTCTTTTGACAAGACCTAGGTGCGAGTTAGCCTTGGAAATTATATACACTTATGATCTTTGAATGACAGATTGGGATCAAAGTCAACGCCAAGATCCTTTACAGCTGTTGATCTTTGAAAAAAACTATTGGTATCATATGAATTTGTTTATTGGAGAGTTTCAGCTCTAAGCCATTAACCTCACACAACAGACAACTTATCATATAGATGTACAACCTAGAACAAAAAAAACGGCCAAAAGTTTTTCAAATTTTCACTCCAATGTTAAGCTCTTGCCTCCGAAGTTAAAGCTCTTGCCACCAATGTCACTAACACAAGCACACAAGACATTGTCATGTATACACATATATTTTTATTTTATTTTTTTAGTTTATTTATACAAGAGATTTCATTTGTGTGCTAAAGTGAAATTTCATAAGTAAAAAAAATATTGTTTTTTTGTAAGATCTAATTTTTATTTATAAAGATGGCGCTGAAGTTTGTATGCGAAAAAAAAGAAAAAAATCGGACCACACCACTGCTCGGCTGCAGATCGCCTGAAAACAAAAATCAAAAATGCATTCGAAAATAGAATATTTAATGCACATCGTTTTCCAAAATGGAATGAAAATATGGAAAATAAAGAAAATAATGAAGAGTGGAAAAAAAGTCGGAAAATGTACATTAATTTTGACCATATTGTTGCGTGTAAAAACTAGACAAGTTTTACAAACTTGCTCATTTTGGTAAAAGATGTGTAAAACTATATTACAAGCAGATTAAGGGTGCTGATATCATGCTTCGTTGTATGAAAGGACTGTCCGCATTCCTTACTAGCAGAATCAAAGAAAGCAAATAGATTTAAATGTATTAAAATAAAAAAATTAAAATTGGCTGATTGTTTTGTTTGCAGTAGTGTGGCCTGTTTCGAAAAAGTATGCTTCGAGAAAAAAGCGTTTGAAGTTACTCTGGTGCACCAAGTTTTAAGCGCTGTAGAATCTGTATTATAAGCGAGATTGGTTTGAAATTTTTTAACATATTTTTGAATAATTGTACAACAATAATCAATTAAAAATATAGAGTCGATTTTCAAAAACTGTTTGCCTAAAATCTTCCTTAAAATATCAAGCCGGTCATTTTGCAAATTGCTTGCGAATTTTTTCAATTGACTACCGACAATTTTTTTCACAACAAAACAATCAAGGTAAAATCAATTATTTTATTTTTTTGGGTTCAATTCATTCTTTGTCAACATTGAACACTATGTTTAAATCATTTTCGGCTCTCGCAATAATTTTTTATTTATATATCTTACATATGGTTCACTCATGAATACATCAATAAATATTTTTTTAAATTTTTTATAATTTCATAAAAGAAATTGGTTGACCAACGTATGAAACTACTATCTGAAAATTCAGAAAAGTTTTTGATATGCAAGGGAAATTCTGAGCTTGAACAATCGTCTAAATCCTCTTCACAGTGGGCATCATAAGAGGAATACATAATTTGTGCAGATATAATTCGTGCACTTACTTGCACGGTCGCCCCCTCAAAATAAACTTTGCTTTATGTTATGATTTTCCAAATATTTCTGCTATAGCGATAGCCGTCAGTTTAAGCCGTCGGCTTAAATAGTTCGAAAAAACCTCAAAAAAACGCATTTTGTATGGATAATTTTTTTGCTTTAATATTTTTAGTAAAAGAAATAACACAAATAGTGTAAATCAAAAAATTACAGAGTTCTGCATCAAATTTTATAGAAAATTTGCCCTAACATAAAAGATATTCCGTTTTTTGCAGTGATGTTTTGAATATTCTTTTTTTTATGTTTTTATTAAAATACGTATGACTAAAGATGGAGATCTTTTGCCTGATTTACCATTGCGTGGTATCATTGGAAAGGTTCTGACTGCTGCTTTTGATTCCTGTCACTAACTTACTTTTACAGGCCTTTTTTTATGCTGTCGGATATTAGCCTGATTGACTGAATTTGTTCAAATTTAAGAGTAAACGTACTGAAAGAGTCTATGAATTCTAAAGTTAAACAAAATACTAAATATAACTCGTCGGTTTTTTGGTGGTTTTTGGTGGAACTCACCAAGTACACTAAATTCTCTGGTTTTTCGGAGAGAAATCATATAGATGAAGAAAGCACCTTTTAAAGGATTTAAAAGACTCATTATTATCACAAAAACTAAGAAATATAGACATTGCTTTAATGTAGGGCTGTAGCCAATGGGGCTTTTCGGGGTTCAAACCCCCCCCAAAGGTCCGAATTTTTAATACAAATTAATGCATTTAAATATATATTTCAGTGAATATCTTTTAATATGTTCTAAAAAACTTAACAAATTATATTCTGTAAACCACAATAGTGAAAACCAATGCATCGTGGCTTATCGGATCAAACGTGATGCATTCAAAACACAACAAGAATGACATGCACATGTATACTGAAAACATCTTTCTAAATCGAACCGCCTAGAAAGATTTAAAAGTACTTATACTTCATCCAACAACTGATTTTAATTTTCCCTCGAGCGGTTCTCGAGAATTTAAATGTTAGCATCCATGGTTTTGTCGCTGGTTTTGTCTTGTCAGTTGGTTGGCTTACTCCAAATATGCAAATAGATGTTATTGTAAGTTCTGCGTTTTCTTCAGCTCTGTTTATGGCGGCATTGCATCACAGCCTTTTCTAGTTTGCGGCACAAAACAAGTCTTTATTATATACCTTTTTTTGCCCCTTTCATTGTGACTCTCTAATGTTCAAGAGTTTTTCAGCAATTAACATTCGAATTAAAGATATGAGTATTAATTTAATGAGGTTTAATTTTTCCATATCCATAATTAATCCATACAAAAACTTCTAAAATTCAAACTTAATATTTATTTATTTTTTATTTCTAAAAAAATTTTTTCAGAAGGTGTTTCTTTATTTTATAATTAATATTTTAGCTTCAATATGTGAAAATTTTGTAATTCTGAAGAACTCAAAACCTTTCCAAAGATATCTTGAAAGTGAGGACCGCATTAGAAACAATTAAGTTATTTATTTCAATTTTAGTGAAAATAAATTAAAAAAATTCAAAAACGAATAACAGCATTTCTTTAATGCTATTGCAAAATTTTTTGATACAGATTGGAAGAGCATTTTCCGGCCTTTAATATCTGACAGTTTATTTTTTTACAACTATTCTTCCATCAATATATTCAACAAAAACATGATTTTTCAAAAGTTTTGGCAAAATGGCTCGGTGGGTGGGGGTGGTACAAATGGAACTTTTTGTAATGGAAGTCGAGGCACCTTAATATATTTACTTACATATATAATATAATAAGAAACATTGACTTGTATATTCTAGTTTTGAATAAAAAAGATGTTCATCAAAAACTCTCTCCCCACCATCGGTAAATCACTGCTTTATTGTATACAAAATTGTAAGAAGCAAATTTAATCACAGTTTTTATTAGTAGTTACACATGACTTTTTTGTGACTTTCGGGTTTGACATAGAGTAATGTTATACTATTTAACTATGAGTTGTTAAATAGAATAGTTCATTTTAAAAAATAGTATTAAAGAAGATAATGTGTTTCGTTTCACGCGAGTTAAATACAAATCAATTACCGATCAAAATCGAAGTGATACAGCATTTATTATTTTTGCGCAAATAAAATAACAAACGGTCTTTCGGTCTATCTAAATTTTATCAAAAAGCACTCAATGATATTCTAAGTATAAGGAGAAGGGCACAAATTCCTGTTCTATCAAAAACAACAGTTCGCAAAAAACTACAAAATATAACGAATCTCTACTACGAAATATAATTGCGACAACATGAAAAATCCGTCACATTACAAAGCAAGCGACTGGGCTGATCTTTTTTCCATCTCCTCATGCAAATGTGCTCTAAAAGTTATAGTGCCTTGTAGTTACCTACATAGATGAATAGCAAATCCCATTTTAGAACTTTTTACCTAGATCCGTCCGGCCGAAGGATGCTATACAAATGACGATACAAATCCTACCCCATGTAGAGCTATAACGGAAAGCGACAGTGAGAATGAAAGCAGAAGTGAGAACGACAGCGAAAATAAGAACGAAATAAGTGCAAAAGCAACAGCAAGTTTTGTCCCACAACTAGATGAAATGGATATGGATGATTCATATTTATCATCGTCTGAAGAAGATGTATTTCTTGGTTCGAACGTTCAAACTGGTAGTTTGAATGGTAAAAAATCGGTTCGGGGCTTTGCTGGCGACAATATTATTGAAAGATTTGAAAATCACAAGCATTGTTACTGATCAGCACAAAAGCCGAGGGGAGCGCACTTAAGTTAGGCCAAATCTCTGAAGACCATGAAATGCAACGAATTATTGAAGTGTATTTCGTATGACGAAAAAAGGGAGCAAACCGTAAAGCAAGTTGTTGTAAATGGAAGTAGGCGCAACGTAACAATTATGGAAGAGCATATAACTCTGGTTAAAGAACCGAACTCATGCTATATTGGCTATAAATAGCATGAATAGCTATAAATAGGTAGATAAATCTCCCTTAGACAGCAGCGGTTCCAGTATTGCGAGAGAAATTGTTAATTTCTTGATAACTGAGGAGTTTTCATTAGATTCACCTAGTCGCTGTTAATTGTGATGGAATCACCACAATCATTGGCAAGTATAATGGAGGAATTTGTAACTAAGAACGACAATTGCAACGACCGTTGCAGTGGCTGGTATGCCATTCATTGCGTTGCTGAAGGAAATGTTTGAAAAAGCTACTGGACCAGAAAACTAGCCAAGAATAATTGGACATACATTATAGGGCTACGAAGATGTTCAGGAAAAGTAAATTCATTTATTAAGTAGTTTTATTTTAATGTTTTGTTAATTTCAATGAACCATTCCTTATTAGATAGCTCACAACTTCGACCCAATTACGATGAGCGATATACCCACTACTATTGATGTCTGAGTTTTGCGAGCTGATCAAAGTATTTATACGATATAGTACTAGCAGCAGATGCTGGAGTTTGCGATGAGCAAACTTTAAGAAGTATATTATTCAAAACGTTTTTAATGCAATTTTTTATTATTTATGACTTGGAACTAAAAAAATGTATATTAATTCATTTATAAAACAACAAAAACAAAACAATACTCATTAAGGGTATTCACAATTGCGTTGTTTTCAGTGTAGTTAAAAAACCCCATGTTAATGATTCCACACTTTACCGAGCGGTTTTTATAGTTTTTTGTTGTTTTACAAGAAATCTATAAAAACCAAAAGTGTGTTAATTTTAAGTAGTCCAATGACATGTTTAAGGAAACGTGGTTTTTAAAGCTCCATAAACAACTGATCGGTTGCCAATTATTTTCTATTTGCAAAAATGGAAGAAGCTCAAAATGCAAGTTATACTTTTTTATGCCATATATTTTAATAAAATATATAAAATTGAATAGTTAATTTATTTGCATAGTAACAAAAAGCTATAGTGGGAGGTTCATAACCACAAATTCTATTTTAAAAGGGTGCTCATAATTGTGTTTTTCAACTATGGCAAAAAACCACAGTACCATGATACCACACAATTGTGAATTCTCTTTTTTTTAAAAACATAAAACACTTTGTTAATATTAATGGCTAGCAAATTGTATTAATTTAAAGAACAAAGAGTTTTGTTCGGATATTATTACAAATATGTATAACGCACTGATGAGAAGCACCGTTCTGATTCTATTTTAGGTGGAGAAATAGTTGTACGATAATCGTAATCAATTTGTTAGTTCCGATCACGATTGCCTTCACCACAAACCAAAATTATTTCCTAAATAAGAATATCTGGCAATTTGAAATACATAGCTGACTTTCCCCCGGAAAGAAAATCCCATGATTTAAAGGAGATTAAATCATCCGGGATCCCGGAATTGACTTCCCTAGTCTGTACGTCACAAAACCAGTCGCTTGCGACAAGTTAAAGAAGTAAGCATTTTTTGTCATGAGGGTCTACGCTTCATTTTGGTTTTTAGTAAAAAGCCAGCTGCAAGCAGTTCATGGCAGCCGCTATTTATATGAGTACATTGAGTGGATGCGCCAACTACCGAACGAAATTCAAATAATTGCCCAGCGCTCCATTCAAATAAATGGTTTTTTGCTCATCCAGAGAATATTCTCTTGGCGATGATAACAGATGAGAACAAGGCGCAGCGAGAAGAAGCGTTCGATATTATTTTGCAATCGCGTACTCATGTCGCCCAAGGAATTCGCCAAATTAATGTGCCTAAGATATTATTTAATTGCGATTCGACTTACACTCAAGCGGCCGAGGTTCAAGTCTCAGCATAATGGTAATTTTTCATTTCAATTTAATTTAATGTTAATAATACACGAAGTTAAATTAGTACGTTAAATAAGTAAGAAGTTAAATTAGTTAAATTCGTATATGTTATTAATCAAGACTTGCGCTTCTTTCTCAAATATGATTTTTGAACTTAAAAAAAAAAAAAAATTGGTTGTCCCACGCACTTTTATTGAAATTATAAGAAGGAAACAAAAAAGTTTATTAAAATAAAACTAATTAGGAAATATCTTCGACTGGACCGAAGTTTAAATACCCCCACGGCCGTATTTTAGATTATTCTAAGTTATGAATGATTTGTGGCATCACTTTTATAAGGCCTTGTTTTTATCCAAAAATATTTTTATATATGAAACTCAGAGTTCCTTTTATTTATTAACGCTTATGTAAACAATATCAAGTGTAAACATTAATGTTTTTGGAATTTATAAAAGTTTAACTGTTATGATGACGTCACTTTGTATGGGATGTGGGCGGAATTTTAATTTTTTTATTTTAAAATGGAAACGTCGAGAACATAGTTAAGATTAAAACAACTTTGCAAAGTATAAAGCCATTGTACTAATTCGTGTGAAATTTAAGGAGAGTTGCCGTTATGATAAAGCAAATTTGTATGGGAAGTAGGCGTTGTTTTAATCCGGTTTTTCTCACTCTCGAACTTAATCTTAATTTTAGGCTAGGATTTCGATGAAATGTCATTTTTTTTCTGCTGCTTCTAAAATATTTTCTGGTTATTTAGAACGTAAATTTATATTTTATAAACTCCAAATATGATAAGTTTTTAAGGTCATTTTCACTACATTTAGGCCATTTTTTGATAATTTTAAAGATATTTGATTATCATTTTTGGAAATTTTTAAATTTTTAAGCATATTCGGTTTTTTAGGTCATTTAGTGTAATTTTAAAAGATTTTTTTTCGTACTAAAATATGTAAAAATTCCAATTTTTGAACATATTCCTTTAACAATAGAGTCCCTTTAATCAAAAACATTACCTCTCGAAAAACTGGTAGCTTTGTTTATAGACCTCGATAAAAAAAAGCTCGGCGAGTGGTGAAACTGATAAAAGGGTATGTAGAAAGATGAAAAAAGTGTTAGATAAAATATCAAGATATGCTAGTTTTTATTAACTCAATTTTATGATCTTTTGCTGAAATATTAGGGGGTAACAATTTTAATACTATGAAAGTAGAAGAGGAACTTACATCCCATGACATATCGTCTTTTGAATATGTTCCTCTCGTCAGTGCAGAAGTAGAAAGAAGTTTTTCTGTCTACAACAATATTTTGCAAGACAATCGACGTTCTTTAAATTTTAATAACTTAAAAATATACCTTGTAATATAAAATTGCTATGTAAAAAATTTATATAAAATAAATTTAAAGCTTAGTAATGTTTCTTCGGTAAGTTTTGCCAGTTTTTTTGGTAATTTTTGTCATTTTATGAATTTTTTAGGTCATCAAAATCCGAGAACTATGTATTACTAGCTTCAAAATTGTGGCTGTGACCGTGTTGACAGGCAGGCTGAGAAAAATACGGACAGACAGACAAACGTACAACAGATGGACACAGCTAAATCGACTCATGAGGTGATGCTGATCAAAAATATATATACTTTTCTATACCTAAAACACCTACTTATTAGCGTTACAAACGGAGTAACAAAGTTAATATACCCCTTTCGCGTGGTGGAATTAGATCTACGATATTTCTTTCATGGTCATCACAAAAAATGTGCTTGCGTAATTAAATTATAGAAAAAAACATAGATGAAAGTTTATCTTTAGAATTTATATTAAAAGTTGTGTTCATTACAATCGGACAAAAAGGCAATTGGGTCAATTTGAATGCATTGGAACATCTACAATTTATGTGGCTTAATTTTATTTGTTTTAATCAATTTAATTATACCACATCTTAACATTTGTCTACCATTTAATCACATCATTTCTCAAAATCCATATTTAATGTTCTTTTGAGCATTCCATAAAATATAACTGAAACTGAGCGTAAAACTTTCAAGAAATTTTGCATTTTAAAAACATTTTTATTTGTTCTTGATTTAAATTCCTCTTACACTAGCATTGAACTCTGCTTGTCAATTAACTCATATGAGTTACGCATGTCTGTTCATCTGAACACGTTTTTCTTTTCTTAGTAATATAATTGTTAACATAACAGTTGTAAGGAGAAGACAAACAAACAAATCACCAATATTGGAGCTTACAAAATATAGAACCTGTCTGGCAAACATGTTTACACAAAATCTATTATATAAAGCGGTATTACCAGTTCGACACGCTGATTGACTTGTTGACAAATATTCCCAATAAGCATTAACCTAGGAGATGGGCTTGACCTCCAGTGGAGCTTCAGTTCATTTCTCCAATCTCCAGTGCTGGATCTTCACTTGACCTCCACTTGAGATCCAAGTCAATCTTCAGAGAAATGGACCTTCGGTCTTCAGTTGAGATAAGGCTGAATCTCCGTTTGAGCTCCAATGTTCTTCTCTAAGCGATCTCCAACCCAAAATGAAATAAGCTTTGTTCTTTTTCTTATCTAACCTTTAATTATATTATTATTTTATTATTTGAAATTGAATTTATTTCTTTACTGAAATAGTTTGTTGCAGTTTCTTACTTACTTAATTTTTTTTTTGTTGCAACTAACTTCAATATTTGAAACTATTCACAAATTTAAATGAAACACAATAACCAAAACAACCAATTGTTGCCAGGTACAAAAATAAATTATTTTTTCTAACACTTCAACAGTATTGCCTGTTTGAAAATTCATTCATTTCAAGCATATTTCCAGTTCAACTCCAAGATGTTGGAATCGACATGGAGTAATGAGCAGGAGATCAAGTGGTGGTTGTACACTTTTCTTCCAAACTGGGAGAAAAATCTTTTTCTTGCTTTTAGGTTCTTATTTTCTCCTTTGTGCCCATTTGTGCTTGTATGCGTATGGTTCTATCAATTCGAATGCTTGTACCTTAACACCAGTTCGTGTCGCCATTTTGTTTGCCACACGTGATCGCTGGTCTGTATGCTGCATAAAAATAATACTGAAATGTTTATGACTCCAAAGTGTGGGGAGGCTGACAGAAAATAGCAACAGAAAAAGTAAATTTTAAAAATAACATGAAAGGCTGTGCTCAAGTTAACAGCCCCTGGCGGTCAGTGGCACTTCATGGTACCATTAAGGCGCTGGTGAGTGAGGGGTTGAAAGAATAAGAATACGGAAAAGGAGCAAAGCTCTGTGTTCAACGCAAACCACAAATCAACAGCAGTAATAACAACAACATCTACGTGTGCAATAACAGTAATGGCAGAGCTAACGTAACAACAACCACAAAAACCAACAATCTAATACAATGACAACTTTTCAACAATGTATTAATGGCTGCCAGCTATTTGCTAGACGAGTTTCCTATTGTTTATCAACACATGTACAATTGTGGGTATCCTTGGAGTTACATGTTCTAGAGTTATTTTCAGATCTCTAACAAACAGCATAAAAAACAAGCGTAAATTAAAAAATTTTAAAATGCATGCAAATGTTTTACAAATATGTTTATATCTATGCTTTTTAACTAAAAAAGTCAGTTCATTTGCAGAACAATTTCATCAAATTACAATTGCATGACAATACAATGAAATGTAATTGTTGTTGGCACATTAACTGTTAAACAAACCTTTTATTACAATGAAAATATTGCAATTTTGCGGAATTATGAAAGTGGTATGAAATTCAAACAAATGAAAACTAACTGGCCATTTCAGCCCTTAAAAGTACTCTGACTGAGTTTCTTATGATCAATTGTATTGTGTGTTACTAAATATTTGTTCACAAATGATAGAGAATTAAACTTAACTATGACTGTCGAACAAATATATTAATTCTGTTTAAACCAGGGTTATCTTGAATTACGGGCCAGTCACTTTACCAGTACGCCACGGCCACCAAAATTCATTCAAGATTTTTCATTTAGTGTATTTTTTAAATGCCAAAGCAATCATTAAAATTGGACGAAAACTACCAGAGATGTGTCATTTTACTTTTCGAAATCACTAAGAAATTATTATGTTAATACGCTAAGCACGAAGGTTGTTGTACACTTTATTAAGAGGAAATATCAGACTGCGGATATCAATATACAGTGAACCAAAAAAAAAACTTGTATAGTATAATTACCTATGCTTATTTTGCATTATCTTTGAAATTATGTATACAAACCATATAAAAAAAATGTTAAAATATTCTTTATTTTATTCACTTTGAAAATATCAGAAAGTTGTGAAAATATCATTTTCTTAAAACCAATTAACAAAAAGATACATTTCATGAAGCGAAAAACAACTTGTACACTGCAGAAATTTAAAAAAAAAACAAAAGTCTTAAGTCATTATATACGAAAACTAGTATTTTGTGTGATGGCCTTAGCAATTATAACAACTTGTATTTCTTTTTTGGCATTGATAGAGACAAAGTTTGTGTGGTGTAAGACGTAATTAACGTCCATATGTTTTGTAGTGCAACTTTAAGCTCTTTTATGCTTTTAACGGTTTTTTTCTCTTGGTTTTTTCCATATGGGCCCACTTTTGTTCAATTGGATTTAAATCGGGAATTTGGGTGGATGGAGAAACATTGTTTTCCAGTTGTGCAGCAGCAATTCTTGAACCACATGTGGGATCATTGTTTGGAGCATTGTCGTATACGAAGCTTTAATTGCCGACGATTTCCAATTTTGCAGCTGTTTTTCGCGAATTGTTCTTTCAAATGTATAAATAATCAAAATTCTGCATCGTGTCTTCAACAAGTTTCCAACCCCATTAGCTCCCTTTGCACCCCAAATCATAACACTGCCGTGTTTCACTGTATAAATAAAGTCTTTAGGGTTGAATGCTATACCCTTCTTTCGCTACTCAAAAACTCTTCCATTCGATGCAAATATGTTGAATTTTGACTAATCTGTAAATTTCACTGAGTTCCAAAACTCTACTGGCTTCCTGACATATTTTTTTGCATACTCCTGCCACTTCTTTATATTATTTTCTGACAAGAGGGGCTTTATGTTGAGCCCGTGAATACCCTCTTAAGCCTTCTGAAGCCTTCATTAAATTTCTTCAAACACTGAAGAAATAAAAAAGCAAAACACTGTCTGTCTGTCAGTGTGTGTGATGCACTCCAAAACTACTTATTGAAAAAACTAACCGATTGACCTAAAATTTTGGCAGTCGATTTGTTTCAGGTACGTGATGGTTTAGGAAAAATTTGCCACACCCCCTTTTACCGCCTCCAAATCAATAAAAATGGTATATTTAAGTCGGGTTGGGTGGGTTAGAGCTTAAATTTTGTAATTAAGTTTGTATGGTTACTGTCAGCAACTGTACTAAAAATTGGTTTCCATGCCCATGGGCATGGAAAGTGGGCATGTTCCACTTTAGTTACGCTCAATTTTTTTGAGGATCAGCCTAGAATGAAGCAAATCGCACTAGGTTTAAGCTGAATGAGCCATTTTTACCGCTTACAAATCAACAAATATGCTATATTTCACACGGTTTTGATCGCATAAGACTAAAATTTGGTAATTTAGTTAATGTGGCTATTTTCGGCAGCTATACTGAAAATGGTGACTATATTTGGCATTTCTTGACATTTTCGCATATGGCAGTAAGGCGGTCTGTGGCAGGACAACGTCTGCCGGGTAGTACTAATATTCCTATATTTTAAAGAGTTTCCTACAGTTTTTTTTCAATATTTAAGTTACATGCAAATAATAAATACGCAAACAATATGCACAGAATAAGCAAAAATCTTTCAATTTAAAAAAAAAAATACATTTCAGTTTTCTTCGTAATCAAGACAGTTTGATGGTATTTTTTGAATATCTATTATTAGAATTATAACATAATAGAACAATTAACTGTTTTAGAAATATATTAAATATTCCGATTAAAGTTTTATTTAAAAACTAGCAGGCCACTGTTGACCGCGGCCTCGCCACGGACGTTTTTTATCAATCTCCTTAACGCCTTAAAGACGAGACAATTTTTTCACACATGTGCTAATTTTTACCAAATTTCGATTTTGACTAATTTTTATGTGACTATGTTTAGTTTTTCGACATCCGACTTAGTGATGCGATATGGCATCATCCATATCGTCCTTATTGGATTAAAACAATACATAATAAAGAAATAAAAAATGGTTTGTTTTTTTCTTATGTTTTGTTTTGTTTTCGAGCGATGCTCTGCATTTATATGTTTCTCATTTTTCGCCTTGCTCAAGGCTCATTAGTTTTTTTCTGCGCTGTGCTAGATGAGCACGAAAAGAAAGACACAAATAGACAGCAACATGGAGTTTATTGAAACTCTCGAAACACAAACGCGTCAAAAGGCAACGATGACTTCTTCAACGGCAATACGTTGCAGCTGGTATGATTTCTTAAAAAACTTAATACCTTAATTAAATACACTTTTTATTAAAATTTCAAAAGAAAAATACCCCTAAATAAATCTGCAGCACAAATATGATATTTCAATAATTTGAGAACAATTTTTTTGCAAATGTAATATCCAATAACAAATATTAGAATTTTTTTTATAAATTACAATGAACCTATTCCTGTCGATCAGTTTTTCGTGTTTTTTCCTCATATAACAATAAAATATTGAATAATATTTTGAAATTACATGAAATATTGAAATTACATAAAGATAATCAATGTTACCTAAGCTATATGAACTTGTTGTACAATTTTAAAAAATTTAACATAATATGAAGATAAAGGAGAGTATGTATCAATATCATCAGTTTGAAGGTTTTATCGAGTTGCGTTTCAAATTTTTTAATTCGCCCCTTAAATAAAAATATTTTTCAGAAAAAATCTCTCATCACACGCTTTATGGCTTTAATATTGACTCATTTTATGTTACCGTTGGGCAAAACATTTTTACTAGTATTAACCCCTTCAGCAGAATGGTTCCTTAATGACGCTGCTCCCGATGGCGTTAAGACACGCAAGCACACTTCAAAATGATTTTTCTGCCGCTTATGTTTTGATATTTTCTACATTTACACAATGCAGTCGAGAAGGCGTTGCCACCTTATGCTGTTTCAAGTACTCGTATATTAATTTTCATTTGACATTGCGGTCAACGAACCAATAGCTTTTGACCCAAATCTGCAAGATATATGAAAAAATAAAAGGAAAAGCGCAAATAAGGCAAAAAATCAGAAGCACTTATAATATGCATACATAACGGTTTGTCATGCAAAAGGGTTTTTATTTTATTATTATTATTTTTATAACGTAAACTTATGGTATACGAGTTGGACTTTTTAATATGGCGCATGAAACTTTATACATACTACATTGTATGGTCTCTGC
The DNA here is from genome assembly GCA_963920525.1 of Dichetophora obliterata. Lineage (NCBI taxonomy): Eukaryota > Metazoa > Arthropoda > Insecta > Diptera > Sciomyzidae > Dichetophora > Dichetophora obliterata. The sequence continues at coordinate 51,550,717 of OY986438.1, read as the reverse complement.
TTTATCACAAATCATACTTCGGTCGCAAGTTTTCTTCCACTACAACGATATGATAATTTTAATGACTATGCAGAGACAGTTTTATGCTTTTCCAAAGGGTCAGGAGACAGGCAACATATATAAGGATATTGCATGCGGATATTGAATGACCTCAATTTTGAACTCAACATAAATATCGAAATGTATCCTTAGCATGATATCTGAAATATATGGATATGTTAGTGGATATAAATTATATTGTTATGCCTCTTATATGCAAATAAGACATAATGGGTATAAAAAGTGAAATTCGTTTGAAATTTAGTGAAATTTAAGACAAGCAAACTAATTTTAGAAGCGCTTACTAGACAAATCGATATTTAAATTAAGGTCGGATATATTTTTACAACGATTGTACTTTCATGAAACTTTGTTTGAGTGTGAGAAAATTTCAAGAGCTTTTGAAATTTTCAAAAAGTTTCAGGATGACTGACGATACCAAGAATTTTAATGTATAATCAAAACTTTTACATTCTCCTTTCCTATCTCTCCAAATATATCTATTGAATTAATTTTTGCACTTTTTCGTTTGCCACGTAACTTTGTTGCTGTGGTGTGGTGAAAATCCTCAACAAGCAAATTCACTTTATTAAATGAAAACTTAATTACAACCATTCCAACGATTTTCCACTTTCATTCACACACACCCACACATGAACACGATCTCACACAGCCACACGCACACTTTTTCTGTTTTTTTCACAAGACACATTTGCCAGCTTTACTTGCTCCTTTCCATGCACTTTATCCTATTTATCATATATAGGAAGTGACAACTAAAATACCGTTACAATATCCTGCGACAATGTAATGACTGTCAACTGGGCGCCTGCAAGCGTAGGAAGCGCAAAAAATCCCACAACCTGAGGGCACCTTTTTGTAATTATGTGTTGGTGTTGGTGTTGGTGGAGGTGTGAATGTTTGTGTCTATGTGGCGCACAGACGAGTGTAAGAAGAATGCAGTCAGTGTTACTCACTCGAAAGAGGATTTTCGTAAATTCTTTGCGATGACACGACAATCTAATAAATGAAGCGAGCACAGACTCAAAACAGTACCACGCGATGATGATGATGACGATGATGTGGTAAATATATGCGTTATTAAAGTTTTAAAGTTCTTACTGGAACTTAGACAGACATTTGTGCAGAAATGCAGACAGCCGACTACTAGAGTGTAGATAATTCCCGTTTTCATGTATTTATTATTTATGTATGATTGTCTGTGTGTGCGGAGTTTTTCTGCTCTTCACATAACCTCATTAATTTTCTCTCTGTAGCCTGAAAAGCTCTTTTATGCTTTTCCTCCCAAAGGAGAGCAAATTAATGTTTGCTTCACAATTTTATTCCCGCCGGGTGACGAAATATTGTACTATCTGCATTCTAGAGCTCAAATATTGTGCTTGCTTATTTATGTAGAAAATAATGTTTATGGGCAATTATTATTATGACAATCCTGTTTATTACGTGGTAAGATTAACGAAAAGCTCTGTTTCTGAAGTTAGTCGAGATACAAAGCGGCTTTGAATATGCCTTTGAAAAACAACATAAGTGCTCTAAAAAAGGTCTTAGTTGAAAGTTCACCATTTTTATTGATTTAGAAAAAAATGATTAGAGTTTTAGGAAACCTCAACTCTTTTTCTTTCCTGAACAAATTTTAATCAATAAGAAGGTAGTAAGTAAAGGTCCCGTACTTATTTTCAGGATATGCACACTCTAAAGAGCCTAAACCAGAGTCTATCCAGTTTTTGTTAAAATTTACAAGAATAGTTGTAATCAACACTTTAGTTGCTATAGCTGTAGTAAAAATACACACTAAGGTGGGTCAAATTTTTCGAGTGAGAAAAAAAGCGAAAGGCGTATAGCAAAAACAAAATATACACAAAATTCTAAGAAAACTTTCCCAAGAAAATAGGGGTCTAGGTTGATTAGGTAATGGTGACTGAGCCAATAGACGACTCGTACAGTTAGGCCAGTGCAGGCCCGTTGTGATACCACATGATCTCTTTAAAACCTAGTAGAGATTTCCCTCCTCAAACCAGTTCGAGCGGATAATGAATTTAGGATATGCTTGATTTCCAGGCATGAGACTTCGGCAAGTCCATTTAAAAAGGGAAGGCCCAGAGTTGCCATTCTCCTTTTAGCTAGAGCCGGACACTCGCAGAGGAGGTGCTAAACGTTTTCTACCTCCTCCTCACATCTGCAAATAGGGGTCTAAAATTAAAACCTAGCTCCCGTCGAGAGACATGACAATTTCAATTAGAGTACTTTTAAGTAAATGTTAAAAAAGTAAGCGTGATTTCATTTCGTTTTCATAAAAACTTTTTTAAATAAATAATGGGAATTTATGAAAATATCAGCGATGCCAATTGATTCGTCCAGTCCGGAAATAGAGGTGTTTGCCATGGCTTCAGGGTCAAGTTCCCTGTTTCTAACTAATCAGAATGCAAGTGTCATTTGCATACCAAGTTAATGAATTGAATTTGTCAACTTATCGTGATGTTTCAAAGTATAATTTTTTCTTAAGTGGATCGCGAAAAACAAAAAACCACACTCATACACATTTGTCGTATAATTTCTCCGATAATTGCAAATTGCAAAAAATTCAAATTCGTAACAAAGTAAATATTACATTGATAAATAGAAAAACCATTTAAAAAATGCCTAACACATTTCTCAATAAGTAATTGATAAGTAACGTTGAATGGTGTATTCTATGTCTGAAAATTTAGGGGCAAAAAAACAATGCCATGCTCCTATGGATTAATTTCTGATCACTTCAAAGCGTTCATGATTAACATGCTTTCTGAATGCTTACTAAGTATCGTAGACCAACACTCAAGCCAACTCCCAGCTAGCTTAGATCCTTCGTATAGGCCCGACTCTGCACACATGGACGTATGAACCCAAAACGGAACCTTACGCTAAAAGATACGACACAATTCATTTCGCTTTGATGTGTGATATATTTGCCATTTCAGACAGTGTTGCCTCGTGCTTAGCTGCAGCTTTATTTAAAGGCATTGGCCTTGCTGATGAAAACGGGAAACCAATTATTATGGATAAATCCAAAGTAGCTCGCAAAAAAATGAAAAACGGGGAGTATGTTCGTCGTATGCAGCAGAATGGTTCAGCTTTACTGTCGTTTTCTTTTGATTCCAGAACAATTTCCGCACTGACACGGGAAGAAATTAATAAAAAATACCATCCGAGACTAGAAAAAGAGTCTCATATAGTGATTCTTAAAGAGCCGGGACGCAAATTGTTGGGTCTCATAAAAGTTAACGCTGAGGACTCAAATACTAAACAAAGGCAATTATGAGAGTTTTTAAAGGAAAAAATTTATCGCTTAGCATGATAGGAGTTTGCTGCGATAGAAAACCCACCAATACTGAAACTGAAAATAGAATAAAGTGAAAGTTGTTAGATTGGTTTGTTTGTTTCATTTTAACGAACTTCCGCTACGCCATTTATTTATTTATTTATTCGTTAAGCTTAATACAAGCTGATTAACTAAGAACTAATCTTATTCTAACAGGGTCTTAACTTATTCTAACAGGGTTTATTTATTTATTTTTTTTCTCTCCTTCCCTTGTTTTATTGTTCGAAAGATATCCAATTCGTGGTGGGCGTAATCCGCCCACCAGAAAAACGTAATTATAAGAATACGTCAAAAGGGAAATACGGAGAGAAAAGTAATAAAGGGAACTAACAATAATTAACAGGGAATATTTATCATATCTTAATTGTAAGAAAAAAATTATAGAGGGGGAAAAATGGCGTTGGAGTTAAGAAGAAGTGGCGTTGGAGTTTAGAAGGGCATTTCGGAGTCAAGATCTGCTCAGATGAAAATCAAATTCGCTGATCAAATTGTTGGTTACACGAAGCATCCTGGTTACAGGTTCACTGCAACCATAGTCGGTACGATTGAAGTTGAGGTGGAAGAAAGGAATAGACCTAAGGTTACGTGGGTTGGTATTAAAGGATATTAATTGGAGTAGTGCAGGGCAGTTAATGGTACCGCATACAAGTTGATGAATGAAGAGTACATCTGCAACTTCTCTTCGTTTTGCAAGAGATTGCATGTTAATCAACTTCAGGCGGTCTGCATAAGGAGGTAAGTTGAAACTGTCAGAACCGGGAAGACCGCGTAGTGCGAACCTAATGAATCTTCGCTGAACGGCTTCGATTGGCACAGAATGGATGTTGTAGATAGGAGACCAAACCTGGCTGGCATATTCGAGGATGGGTCTAACAAAGGTAAGGTAGAGAGATTTAGTAACGTAAGGGTTGGAGAATTCTCTGGACCAGTGTTTCACAAAACCCAGTGCAGAATTGGCTCTACTAATGATATTATCAATATGAGACCTAAAATTAAGTTCCTTGTCACATATTACACCTAAGTCCCTTAAAAAGCTTACAGGAGGAACTGGCTTGCCGAGTAAGTAATATATTCTTGGGGGAAGCTGGAGACGCTTGCGTGAATATGTAATAGCTTGACATTTACTAACGTTGAGCTCTAGACGATTTTTTTGACACCATGTGGAAAAACTAACTAGATCTTCTTGAAGATAGTGAGAATCGTCGTTAGTTTGTATGCGCCGATAGATTTTCATGTCATCAGCATACACAGAGAAATTGGATTCTTTGATGATGCCATCTACATCAGAGATTGTTAAGACAAACAACAAAGGACCAAGGTGACTACCTTGTGGGACACCAGAGGTAGCTGAAAAAGAATCTGAATTGGAAAATCTAAAGATGACATTATAACGGCGTTCTTCGAGATATGATTTAATCCAAGATATAAAGAGTGATGGAAAATCAAAGGCTTTAAGCTTAAGAAGAATGATAGTGTGTGAGATTTTGTCGAACGCTTTACTAAAGTCGGTAGACACTACATCAACTTCGTACCCGCTTTCCAACAAGCATAGAGCGTTTGAAACAAATTCTGCAAGGTTAGTGGTAGTCGATCTTCCTTTGAGGAAGCCGTGTTGGCTGGGAGGATAAATAGATTTGCAATGGAAAAAGAGAATGTCATAAATAATGCTTTCAAACATTTTTGGAGTACATGAAAGTTTTGCAATAGGTCTGTAATTGGAAATATCGTTTCTTGGTCCTTTCTTATGCAGAGGTATTATGTATGAGCTCTTCCACAACTTAGGAAAAACGGAATTAGAAATAGAAAGTTGAAAAAGAGCCAATAGGGGATGAGCCAACACGTCCGCGAATTTTTTTATAACAATAGCAGGCAAGCCATCGGGTCCTGGAGAATAATCGTCCTTCAGATTATTTATCTTTTCTAACACATCAGCTAGTGTAATATCAACAGAAGTTAGCAACGTTTGAGGACAGTCCCTTAACAAAGAAAAATACTCGTAGTCTAGTTCGTTGTTATGATTAGTGTATGACTGACTGAAAAAATTTGCAAATAGGTTTGCAATTATTTCCGGGTTGTCTGAGGAAATGTCCAAAAAAGTAAGGGTAGATGGGTAGTTGTCAGATTTTCTTTTAGTGTTTATTAACTTGTAGAAGCTTTTAGGATCCGACAGCAATTTAGTTTGAATATGAGCAAGATAAGACTCGTATAGCGTTTCACAGAGTGCGGAAAAAAAGGTTAAAGGCGTGAAGATAATTTGTGAGATCAAGAGGAGAACGAGAAATTAAATATGCGCGCCATAGTTTGTTCCTTTTGTTGCGGAGTACACGTAGTTCCTTATTGTACCAGGAAGGACATGACGAAAAGTTTTTCTGCTTGGTGAAGGGGACAGAATGTGTGAAGCAGTCGAAAATTATGTCATAGAAGTGAGCAACTGCAGTATCAACGCTTTCATAAGCATTATCGAAGAGATGTTGGAAATCGATTCTACTGAATAAAATTTCTAGTTTACAAAATCAGTTTTCCGAAAGTTAAAGCTGTACGAGTGCTCGAAATGTGTATTTTTTATATCAATGTAATATGATAAGGTAAGGGATAATGGTGGATGGTACTGATCGAGTGTTGAAAGAAGATGGTTACTTCAATGCTTTGGAAAAATCTACTACAAATGGACCACGTACTGCTAGTAGGATTTTGACGAGATTAATTGAGACCAGCAAACGCCTTCCGCAAACGCATGCAGTTGTTACAACAACGTTTTTTTGTAATTATCTTGTAAAGAAAAAAAACATTAGTTGCAGGCTCTACCTGATTTTGAACCGATTTCATTGGGGAATTTGCCTCCACCTTTGGACAGTAGTGATGAAAAAAGTCTTTCTACAGACGTTTTATATCTGTATCAAAAAGCTGTATCGGAAGGTTCGTGTCCAGAAGATGTAGCCAGCATGAAACTGAGACAAATTGTTCTTTCTCGATGGTTAACAAAAGCCTGCAGACTTTTGCGCCTTTATGTTGCAACTACATTATCTTCAACAAATCTAAAAATACTAGCCAATTTTATTATGAAAGTTTATGTACGGATTTATTTTCATGTGCAATTTTATAATTCAGTGGAGTATAGCAGTGAACTTTTTATGCATTTATAAAGTCAACGCTATTTTTACCAATAAATCTTAGAGAAATTGTAAACAAAACAATCAAAAACCATGAATTTTTCGCCCATCCAGATAATATTTGGTTAACAATGCTTTTCGATGAAAGGAAACCTGTTCGCGAAAGGAGCACGTAGAATATACACCTTTACTTAATGAATGATGAATAATTATATTACATTTAAATAACATTAAGCAATATAACATTAAAACAAACCACAATAAACATATATTTAAACTAAGTAATAGGATATACATCTTTGCGGTATGAATCACCTTATTTTATTTTTACTGTATTATATTGATATAATATTCAAACAATTAATGATATTCTACTTTACTTTTACTCCTACACAAATAAAGGAACATATGATTATGTTAATATTTTTAGTATTTAAGTTTACTCACTCACACACATTATATTTCTATTACCTATTACAAATATACGATAATATATTTTACTTTTACTCTTACACATATTACACAACATATAATTATGTTTTCATTTTAACTAATCTAAGAACAAAAACAATTGTTCAAAAAATTGTTCTAAAACAAAATAATGTTATTCAAATTATATTATGCGGCCCAAACACACTGTAACGTTTAAAATAACGCTAATCAAGTTTTGAGTTTACAACAGCTGCCAACTTTTTATAATCTTTTATTTAACTTGCTTCATTCGTATGTATGTCCTCAAAACTGGCAAGCCATTTTTCTACAAGTTGTTAGAATTGGATTAAGCTGAAATTTAGCATACATATGTAAGTCCGGCGACAATGCAATATTAGGATAAAAAAATTTCCACTCCCCCTTTTACCGCCCACAAATCCATAAAATTGCTATATCTCTAAAACTACTGGGCCGATTCAGCTGAAACTTTGTCAGTAAATTTCCTTTGAGTAGAGGATGATTAAGAAAAATTTTTGCTACTCCCCCTTTGACCGTCCAAAAATCCATAAAAATGCTATATCTCTAAAACTACGGGGCTGATTCAGCTGAAATTTAAACAGTAAAGTTTCATCAAATAAAGCATGGGTTTATGGAAAACATTTGGCCACACCCCCTTTTACCGCCAAAAAATCAATAAAAATGATATATCTCCAAAACTACATGGTTGATTGAGCTAAAATTTTGGCAGTTAATTTCCTTTAAGTAAGTTCAGGGAAAAAAATGGTATCACAACACCCTTTTACCGCCCACAAATAAAAAAAAATCCTATATCTTCAAGACTACGGGGCTGATTATAAGCTGATTATCAGGAAAGACAATTATATGCAAATGCATATAATATATGCTTTTGCATATTTGGACGTTTTGTTAATAATTTTGCATATTTATAACGATTGTGCTTATTTGTGCATATTTTTACATATTTTTAACTTTTCGAACAGATTTTAGCTTGTAATCGGGCAAATTTTGATACTTCCTTCACAGCTGGCAACATTGTAATTTCTTTGATATTATATATATATTTATAAAGAGATATTATATTATATATGTATAAAAAATATTTTGTTTAAAAACTCACAGACAATGGATCCATACGCCGAAAGTCTCCTTCCGAACGAAGTCCCTTATTTTAAATGGTGCCCAACTACATCCTGCGATGTCGAGCGGTCTTTCTCACAATACAAAACATTGTTGGCTGAAAATCGTTGAAAATTTCTTTTTGATAATATAAAAATGCATTTAATTGTTCAGTGTAATCGCTGAATGCAATACACTGTTTTTGCTATAAGCACCATATAAAATAATGGACTTCGTCCGGAAGGAGACTTTTGGCATTGGCTTCGAGCTACCAAACAAAATATTCATTAAATGATTAAAATAGAATTAAATTTTTACTTTATAATTAAAATTATAATTTATTTAAACTGAAATATTTACTTTTACGCCTTGAAAAGGCTATTGTTTGGTTTTTTTTTATGAACTATTGAATAAAATTTTGAATAATAAAACTCCGACTTCGACATTTTTCGTGCTTATTTGATGGCATATTTTTCCATTTTTTAGAGCATATTAGCATACTTATTTTAGATTTTTTCGTGCATATTTCTGTCTTCCCTGCTGATTATAACTTGCTTCGTTTGTATGTATGTATGTATGTTTGTATGTATGTATGTCCTTCAAAAATTGCAAACCATTTTTCGCAATTTTGCAAACCTTTTACCTCCCACAAATCAATAAAAATGCTATATCTCCAAAACTACGGGGTTGATTCAGCTAAAATTTTGGCAGTTAATTTCCTTCAAGTAGAGGATGGTTCAGGAAAAATGGTGTCACAACCCCCTTTTAGCGCCCACAAATCAATAAAAATGCTATATCTCTATAAGTTTTTAAAATAAAAGATGTTAATAATAAACCTTTAAGACTAAAAAGTAAAAAATAAATAATAAGTAAAAAAAATGTTTTTAAAAAAATAAGCTTTTATTTAAAAAAGACGTGGACTAAAAAGAAAAAATAAATTTAAGTAACATTTGTCATATATGTATACAGTAGGTATATTCTAGGTGCATAAGAACCCCTCTCTTGGTTACTCATCAGTATAGTATAAACGTTTACTAACGTAAAATTAGGGATGCAACATCGTTCTTAAAATCATCGATGTTCACTTGACAATTATAGATGCTTAAAAAACACGTAAATAAGACCGATATATCGATGTTTTTACGATTTTTTCATTTTTGTATAAGGCCTAGTATTGGATTCGAAAAATATAAGTATTATTTTTATAGACTTAATATTTTTTATTTGCACTCTATTATAATATATGAAAGAAAGAATAATTTCTTACAGTGTATGGACGTAGAAAAATTTACAAAAATAAAATTTGAAAAAAGGAATCGACAAAATTTCTGTATTTTGTTTAATAAATTAATTTTTTTTGTCATTTGTCTTTCGACCTCAAAAAAACGGGGTTTTTTTTTGTTCATACAAAACACAGTTTTTTTTTTATTTGCACAGTTTATTATTATTGTTTTTTTTTTAAATTTTATGAGAAAAAATCTCATGTTCGTTTTTGTAAACTTTTTTATGCTCATTTTTTGAATAGAGGATTTTTTTTTTTCATATTTGCCGACCTCAAAATTAGGCTTTATAGCAAAAATTAGCATCGATGGCGTCAAACGATATTTTTCGGTGGTAAACTTCGATATTTTTGTTCCAATACTTATCCTTACTTTATAGCACGGGTAATCTGCTGGCATCACTTGATTGCACCAGCAGTTTTTCGACCGCATCTTTTTTTGTTGGGGTAATAGGAGACTACATGTACATCTGCACTTCTGTTTCGCTTACATTTGCTATTGAATATGCAAAAGAATATTTCTTTTTTGTGTTATTGTGTGTTAGCTTTTTGTGGTATTTCTAGATGTCAAATTGTGAATCGGCTAAAAATGAGCAAACGATATCGATGTTTTTCCTTTTCAGACCGATGTATCGACGATGTATTGCTCATAAGAACATAGATGTTGACATCGATCTTTATGAACGATATATCGTCGATGACGATACTATCGATGCATCGCTTGCATCCCTAACGTAAATTGGTAAGTTCTAAGGACATATATAAATTTTGAATTTTTCAAATACATTTATATTTAAAAGCTTGAGGCACCGATGTCCGCGATCCTTTATACAGGTTTACTACACAATATCAGTGCCTTAAGCTTTTAAATATAAATGTATTTGAAAAATTCTAAAATTATATAAGTCCTTAGAAAATAGTCTGTATAGCATAAAAGAGATCTGTGGATTAATTTTATTATGTTGTCGATTTTGTTTTTTTCGGTCGTATTCTGAGGTGAAATGTAAATCGAATCATCAAAATAAGTTGTCCATTAGGACCTATCATTTCTGCAGAACATACTTCTCCAATTTTTTAAATATCAGCGGAAAAATTTAGTAGCTGATGTATTTTAAATATATTGACATATTCCCAGTGACTGTATTGTACTTATCTTTATTACAATTACGATAAATTGCAACACCTCTAGAACAATAACTATTTCTCTGAAATTGAGATACACAAGCGAAATTAGTGATATTGATACTTTCATCATTTTGCATTTTTGTTTCTGACAACAATATAATGTCTCAGATTTGAGTTATAGAATCGGTAAGATCTTGAGAATGCGCATGGAGACTCTGACAATTTAAAGTCATTGCAGAAAATAACTGTTTGCTCTCTATCAAATATTTTATAGTAATATATTTAGTTTCTAATTTGTTAAGAGATAATCTTTGAAATTCTCGAATTAAATCAGCATTAGAAAAATCATTTCGCCTTCCATGATGAAATATAAATTGTTGAGGGTTGTCATCAGAGGTTGTGATAAAAAGTTCGTCAATACTAGTAACACGAGACAAAGCGACGTAGAGTAACTGCAAGGAATGCTTTTTGTCATATTCGTAAGCAATCTGCGAATGATCCTCCCTATGACTTATGAATAGTTATAGCCATTGCAGGAATTAATGAAAAATGATTTCTTATAACTGTGATTGTTTTATTTTTATTAAGAGGTATGCTACTATTTCTTCGTAGTATTGGCACAGCTCTTCTTCCAACTTGAATCGATTGAGCGTCAGCAGAAGCTTTCATTCTTCTTTTCTGACCAATTTTAGACTCATCGAATTCCAGCCAAACTTTTTTAACCTGGTCATTCTGGTCAATTTCATTAGTTTACCAATGGCCCCATTTGCCAAACCATCGCTAACATTAATATTTGTTGTTATAAGATAATATTTATTGATGGCAAAAACAATTTCAGAAGGTAAACCACCTGTATCGATGACTTCCAAATTATGCAATTTTTGTTTAAATGTTTGTAATTGTTCATTGTTCAATTGCAGAGGAAATTTTGTTGTGTTCTATTGCGCGTTAGATAAAATTATTAAATAAATCTACGGAAGCATTACTAATCTTATTCCATTTGGACACAGGCGGCTGGCAGTTTCCTTCGTCTCTCGAATCTCTATTAAACCTCTATTCAAATAAACTTCTATTAAATTTAAATAAATGCAGTGTAGTCTCTTTTACTAAATGTTCCGACCAAATAATGTTCGATTATTCAGTCAATAATTGTCATATTTCTCGTAAAAACGAAGTCAAAGCCTTGGGTGTATTGTTTGACTCTAAACTTAAATTTACCAGACATATAGACCTTATTGTAGCCAAAGCATATTCTATGATTGGTTTTATAAAAATAAATACACAAGACTTCAAAGATCCTTTGACGGTAAAGGCTCTGTATGTAGCTCTTGTTAGAAGTCGTTTAGATTACTGCTGCCTGATTTGGAATCCATATTTTGATGTTCACTCTAATAAAATTGAGAGTGTTCAGAAACGTTTATCTAAATATGCTCTAAGTAAAATTTGCTGGCAAGATGGTCTCCCATCATATATAGCTAGGCGTAAATGTCTTGGTCTAACCTTCCTTCAGGATAGGCGTAAGGTTTTTTCTTTAATGTTTGCATATAATATTGTTACTGGTAAAATTTTGTGTTCAGAACTGTCTAGTTTATTTCGTGTTACCAACCCACCTAGAGTTTTAAGAAATAATAGATTAATCATTGATTCCTTTCATAGCACAATTTACGCTGCCAATGAACCAATTGCTAGGTGCGTTGATTTGTGCAACAGTCTTTCTCAATTAATAAATTTCAATGTTAATGAGTATAGATTTAGATTAAGTTTATTTACTGTATTCAATTAAATGTATTAGTCTGTAAGATTGAATCCGTAAATAAATAAAGAAAATATTAATTTAGATACCATATCAACCTAGTTTATAAGTTTTATTTTAAGTAATCTGTAAGGGCGAAGCCCAGTAGATGAAATTAATAAATAAATATATAAAATATATCCGATATATTAAATGTAACTCGTTTTGCTCAATTTTTTTACCATCACCAATCTTTGTCAGCAATGACGAAAACTGTTTATTACTTTGCCGCATAACTTGTGTCAATTCATAAAATTTAAGTTCCAGCAGTTCTTGAAGTTAGTTCGGGAACAGACTATTCTCATCAACAAAAGAAAACACGTACTTAGCGATGTTAATGACAATGGTAGTAAGTAGAAGCAACATATGTTTTGTTATATTTTTTGCTGATTTTGTTGTTTGGATAGCCAATACACAATCCTTTTATATAATAGATAATTGTGATCTGCACCATAGCTTCACGCATTGAAATGTAGGATAGCTAATGCACAATCCTTTAATAGATTCTTATCATCTATGCAACATAGCTTCAGTTAATACTTAATATTAAATAAACTCTCATAACCAACGAAGGTTTTTGGACCAGTTGGTAGTGTATAGGACTAACAATCGTAAGGGTACGAGTTCGATTCTCATTGCTAACAAAGAAATATTTTTTATTAATTTAAAATTATCTTGTTCGACACAAAAATTAAAAAATTAAATTAAAAAAAATTAAAAATTAAATTTAAAATTCGACACAAAGAGCAACAAAAATTCTAAGAAAAAGGTGTATGGAAAAAAGTGTCGTTTTTCAAATTTCACTCAAGCAAATCACAAAACAAGGCGTAAAAAGCTTCGCTTCAAAAAACGCCAATTTGTTTGGGCACTTCCACACTTTTCACAAACGATCACAAATTTATTTAATTGAGGCAGGACAACATCTGGGGCCCAACAGTTAACCTATATTATTTCAAATCCTTTTAAAAAAAGTTGTATATAAAAGGTACTGCCCAATTCGGAGAGTTTTTCAAATTTTATAATCCAAGTCAAAAATCACTTCCGTTTTTTTAACGTAACGCCAGCACATATTTTTGCTTATATCTTTAAATCTGATTCGATTGTTGTCAAAGTTTTTACTTAATATAGTGTTACTTAATTGCGGTACTTAATTTCTACGCAAATATAAGAAAACATTTTTAAATATTAGACTTTTTAATTTTTTTTTTTTTTTTTTTGTAAATACTTCTTCGTACAAATCGTACGTAACGTCATTTTGGACATGCCCATACGTAAACCAAGGACAAAAACGAAATCATCTGATGTGTATTTATATATGTAAATTTTACACTTTTTTAATAAAAAAAATAAAACTAACAACAAAAGCAGCACAACAACAATCGCCACGATGTTGTGAACCAAACAAAAAACCACAACAACAACCATAACAACAGCTAAGCAGCTACTGAATCAGCTTGTGTATGATTTTACTCATACGAAATTATGAATTTTTCTTCTTAAATCTTGCAATTTTGTGACTTTATTAAAGAAGTGACAAAATTAAAAGATAGATATTCGTTTTATTCGTAGTATAACTGATATTTTGGCATATATTTTATCTTTGTGCGATGAATATTTAAGGTTGCAGGTATGCCACAAAATGTCCACTAAAACCATTACATGTGCTTGAATAATTTGTGAAGAAGACCCCATACAAACCACGATGTAAGACGTAATTCTACGTCAAAACAAATTTATACAATGTTAAGGGAATCGTACTATTTAAAAAAATGTTGGGACATTCTTTTTATATTTTTTATAATGTACAACATTTAAAAAGCCTTTTGTAAAAATATAGTAAATCGTGCTTAAACTAACGAAGACACAACTTTTCAAATGAGCGGACCTCATGTGTGGCAGCTGCAAACACAATGCATTCATTTAAACCAGTGATGTTCCTCGACGCGTCGTCTTTAATTGTCGACATTTTGGTGTCGACAATGCAGAATGTGTCGACAATGTAGACAATGTCGAGAATTGTGTAAACAATGTCAACAAAATGCAACACTGCGAAAATGCAAGTTCCATTTAGATTATGCTGATTCTTAAAACCTTTTGAAAAGTCGTTTAATTAACACAAAGTAACAAATTTTACAATTAAACAAACAAAAGCCATGCCCAGAAGGCGTAAAAATAAGGAACAGTTCGAACTTGGACTCAATTTAATAAAATATTACAATAAACATGCAGCCTTTTATATTAATTATCTACACGTCGTTAAAAGCAATTGTCTACTCGACATTCTCGACACCGTCGACAATAGTATTGTCGACATCATGTTCTCTACGCCGCACATCACTGATTTAAACCCAGCTACAGTGCCCTTCCTTCAGATGTAAAAGAAGCCATAAAGCCAATCTACGAAGATTTGAGCAAGAACGCACTTTTGCATCTGTGTCTTGGAGGTTTTACGCAGAACAACAATGAGAGTTTCAATCAACTTATTTGGGAAATCTCTCCAAAATCAGTGGGCGGTACTGCAATCATTGTTGAAATTGCAGCAAATGTTGCAGCAAGCATTTTCAATGAAGGATCTTTTGCTTTTTTGTCCTTTTTGAACAAAAAATGCGCGCGCATTTGACGAATTACGAATTACCATAGCAGACGAACGAGCTACAAATACAAGTAAAGAGGGTAGAATGCAGCGCAGGCACGAACAAAAAAAATGCATTGGACATCCTGAATGACAGCGGCTTACTGCACGGAACTGGCATTGAAGATTCTGTGCAAGAATAAAAAATTATACCCTTTTATTGATTTTTTATTTTTGATTTTCGATAAAAAAAGCTTTAAATCGATTTTCTGGAAAACAACATTTTTGAAGTCGGTGAACACGATGTCGCAAAATCTACTTAACCGATGGTTTTGAAACTTACTAATTCTATACATAAATCAACAGGTAATGCCGAAACGTTTTTTCTTTTTTTTTCCTATTTTAAAATAATTTTTAAAACCTCCATTTTTAAAAAAACAAAAAAACATATAAAAAAAATTTCGGTTTTGCCTCGAGAAAAATATTACCTTATAAACTAATTCTGAATTTTTTCAGATGATCTGCTAACCCCTAATCCTGTTCATCGCAAAACAACTTTTTTTTCGAGGCGTCTCCGGAGAATCGCTGCTACGGATTTATTTATCGGTAATTTTAAATTTTGTTTTTCCATATATACTTAAGAAGTCAAACTATAACATGTATATGAAATAAATACACCAACATTATTCATGTCTCCAAAATAAAAATATCATGAAAACATGCTTTTTTCGGCTTTGGAACAGTACCATCCCTTTAAACAGTGTTGAATATGTCCTAATGGTCGAACAGGGTTAAAGATATAGAAAATCAAATAATAGACATAAAAAAATTTAAACACATAGGTTTTGGCGGGGAAAAAAAATCGTTCTATAGTTTGTTTTATGAATAAACTCTGTATGTATTCCGTACGCAACATGTTGGTTATTGCCTTTTTATATTGTCTTTTTAACGAAATAAAGATGACCAAAATCGGTTAATGTTTGACGAAATGAGAGTATTTTTTAAGTAAGTGGAAATATATATATGTGAGTAAGTGTTTTACGATGAAAAAAAAAACACGTTACAATTGCTGCTATTAAAGAGCACAACTAGTTAGAATTTTAAGAAAAAAAAATATTTTTTTTTCATTTTTTACAAGTAAACTATTTCAAAAGTATTCTCTTATTTCAGACTAATCGGATGTTTATTTATGGAGATAAATGATTTTTAATAGTGATTTTTTATATGCCCTACATTGTAGTCAAAACCTAAAACGCGATATTCTCAAAACCTTGTTTTTGAAGTCTGTCATCACTGTAACATTAGAACGGCTTTACCGATCAGTTTGAAATTTTTCTCACTTATTTCCCCTACTGCTGAACGACGGATTTTTTTTTTAGGACGATTATATTTTTTTTGGCGAAATAATGAATGAAATTTAGATAAAATCAGAGCTGGGTATTTTCCGATTACAAAGACTTTCTAATTACAAGTACAGTTATCGTAACTTTTTAAAATTAACGATTACGATTGCTGTAATTGTAATGCAAGAAAAGTATTATTACGATTACTGTAATCGGTATACACGCAAATTGCAATTACGATTACTGTAATTGTAATAAAAAAATCTATTGACTACAATTACAGTAATCGTAATCAATGAAAATGACAATTAAAATAACTGTAATCGTAATCATGTTTTTTTGTAATTTAATTAATATGTAAGTTATATCACAAATAATGGCGTTTCAAAAATGTAATATAAAGGTTGTCTTATATTTCTCCTTACTAAAAAGCAAATATATTGCAATTTTATTCCGAAACTATTTTATTTGGAACAATATGTTTTTATGATATAAATCAGAGATCTGCACAAGCCTACTTGAAGCCTTTTCAAGTACTTGAATTCAAGTATGTATCCGAACGTATTCAATGTATCCGAGCTTTAGTGTTCGGAATAATCTAAAAATGCCAAACAGATACAAGTCATATCCATGCTTGCTCGTCGGCTTGGCTTGTTTAGACTAACTTTGTCGGGAAGAAAGTTTAAAAGCTTGAAACGATCCCCAAAAGCTTGTAAGCTCGCAAGTATCCAATTTATAGCAAGTATCCAAAAAGTTCAATGAGCTTGTGTAGAGACAGCTTAAGCGTAATAGACTTCTCTGGACTCCGTGGTTGGCAGTTTTAGGAGGTAGTTGATTTCGTGATTGATGTAAAAATTTAAAATTCAAGATATTGAATAGAGTTGCCACCTAGTTTTTCTTTATTTTAGCGAATTCTCGTAGTTTTAAAATCCTGACAACGGATTTGATTTCGAATCTAATGTTACAGTTTTAAAATTTAAGATGGAGGTTAGGGCTGCCATCTAAATTTTTACCTCAGTAATGCCACCTAATAAAATGTATTTTTAAGAGTTTAAAACATCATATAACAGTGTTAGAGAATCGCTTATTTTGATTTGAAGACAGAATTTTAAAATCGATATGGTCAATAGGTGGCAGCCCTATTTTAAACAATTGCATAATTTTGAAATTCTGACAACGGATTCGCATTCAGCGGCCCATTTTTACTTAGTGTTCGTGCCAGCATCGAATTGATAAACATAAAAAAAAAATTAGTTGGCAACCCTATCCACCACATTGAATTTTAAAATTCTGACAGTGTTAAATGATGTTTAAAACTCTTAAAAATACATTTTACTAGGTGGCAATACTGTGGTAAAGTTGAGGTGGCAAGCCTAACCTCCATCTTAAATTTTAAGACTGTGACATAAGATTCGAAATCAAATCCGTTGTCAGAATTTAAAAATTACAAGAATTCGCAAAAATACAAAAAATCTAGGTGGAAATTCTATCCGCCATCTTTAATTTTAAATTTTGACATCAATTCCGAAATCAGCTACCCCCTAAAAACACACTTAAGCTTTTCCTACACAAGCTGTTTCCTAATTGAAGTTTTTGGATAGTTGCTTCTTTTAATTGGATACTTGCCTTCAATTTCAAGCTTTTCAAGCTTTTCGCCTAAGGCATCAAGTTTTCCTTTACTTAGAACTTCGTGCCGTTCACTTTTAAGCTACCATACTTGCAAGTCGCAAGCTGTCGTGGGATTATTTATATTCAAGTTCATGTTATACTTCATTGAAAGTTATTAAGCTCAAGCAAGCTTGAACTTGTATTTTAAGCAAGTACTTGAAATAGACTTTAAGTAGGCTTGTGCAATTCTCTGATATAAATCAAAACGAACTCAATAATAAGGAATGCATAAATTGGTACGAGAGAAAAACCAATTAATTCTGAAATATTAAAAATCAATATTTGCCCTAAATAAGACTAATTTTTCGAATTAAAAATCAGAAGGAGCGTGTCACTGTGGACGGCATCAAAAAGAAAAAATTACAAAGGGAATTATTCCAGCAGGGCCCCAGCACAAATAAAGATTCTAGAAAAGATCTTCTTTGTGAATTGCATCATGAAAAAGACAGATTTATGCAGTAATTCAACTGCAAAAAGAATGATTACGATTGCAGTAATCGTAATTATACATTTGCAGTATTATAATTACTGTAATCATAATAAAGAAATTTTTTGATTACGACTACAATAATTGTAGTTGTAGTTTTCTTAATAGTTACGATTACTGTAATTTTAATTAAAAATAGTTCAAATATGATTACAGTAATCGTAATCTTTATTTTTTAAGATCACGGCAAAACACTTTTTTTTTGATCCCTCGCAGATTTCCTATTAATGAATCCAATGTTTTGTCATAAAAAATATTTTCTTCAAATAGCTACGCACGTGACAGTCGTACGACTTTAATGAGTAGAAAAACAAAGAAAAATGAAACTTGCAGTTTTTTTTTATTATGATTTTTCAATAGTTTACTAAGCGCACTATACAAGGTGTAAAAGCTAAGAGTTGTCAAAAGTTCGGCTCTCAAATAGAAGCCATCAAAACTGAAACGTTACGTGACATAAAATAGAATTGGTTCTTACCTGCATCAATATAAACGAAAAAATTTCGGAAGTGTGCACGAGTTTTTTTATGAAAGTTTTTTAATATTATCTGGAATATTGTTGCTACATATTCATAATTGTTTCGTTGATTAATTTTTTTTTAATTATTTTTATATAAACCATAGTATGATACGTTACGTGATGTACGTTATGTGTCAAATTTTTTCCTTCAAAAAAGTGATAATATTTTATATTTTTATTTATTTAATTGAACTGGAAAAACATGTAAAGTGTAAGTCAGGACCGTTACAATCGAAAACTGAAAAAAAAATTTTTTAAACTTTGTATTATACGAATTATATTATTGTTGTTGGTTTTGATGCTCGATAACTCATGTGCAAGAAGTTTTCATGTGGTGAGAGGAGTACCAAGGCTTGCCTTGTCTAAAGATAGTTGTTTGGTAGTACCTGTACGAGCGAGTTCATCTGCTTTGCAGTTGCCTAGAAAATCCTTATGTCCAGGAATCCAGCATAGAAGGATTTTATGCTGCTCTGCAATCTCGTTTAGAGATCTGCGGCAGTTGAGAACTGTTTCAGATGTTATTTCAACAGTTCCTAGGGCTTTCATAGCGGCTTGACTGTCAGAAAGTATGCAAATATCCATGAAAGATATTTCATTTACCTGAAGTCAAGTTAACGCTTCATGTTGTATAGCAGTGATTTCAGCTTGAAATACACTGCAATGGTCAGGGAGCCTGAAGGATAAATTAATGCTTAATGCTTCTGAGTAGACTCCTCCACCTACTTTGCCATCTAGTTTTGATCCATCAGTAAAGGTCTCAATGATATTGTTAGGTGAACGGTTTCCTAGTTCCCACTCTTCTCGAGAGGGAATTGATACATCGAACTTCCTTTCAAAGGATAGTTTTTGTGTGATGTAGTCAATGTACCTTGTCAATGGTATGGGAGTCTCCCTCCCTGAAATTTCTGATACAAGAATGTTCTAATGTACCTTCTTTTCACTGGGAGGTGGCTTCTAGGCAGATGGCTATATTAGCGGCCATCTGTGTAGCTAGGATGTCACGTGGTGTAAGATAGAGCATTGTGCCCAATGCGTCTGCCGGAGTGGTTCTTAGGGCTCCACTGAGGCACAGTTCCGCTGATCTTGGAACTTTACGGAGAAGGTTTAGGTAAGTCTGTTTTTCGAGTGCTTGCCACCAGATAATAGCACCATATAGCAAAATCGGCCTTACAACTGCTTTATATAGCCAGTGAGTAACAATTGGTTGTAAGCCCCATTTGCCACCCACCGACTTTTTGCAGGAGTACAGGGCAATATTCGCTTTTTTGGGTATCTCGAGCAGACTGGGCTTTCTATCCAGTATAAGCCTCTATAAGCTATCCAGGTATTTTGCTTGATCTGAGAAGCTTAGTCTTGAGTTTCCTAGCTTAGGAGGACTAATTAGAGGTAAATTGTGTTTTCTGGTGAAAACCACTAACTCAGTTTTGTTTGGGTTGGTAACTGATCTTCCCGAATTTGAGTAATACATATCTCTGAGCATCCCGGAAAGTGAGTTTCTACTAAAACAAGCAAACAAACAAAAATATACAAGCATACTGCTTCTCATCTTTATCGCTTTAACTGTCCTGAAAAATTTTCAGCTTAAAGGAATCCACATCTTAATACATAAAATTCATTGCCATTAATACAGTGCTTTTACAACATGTCCTCCAAAATGTTCAGCCTAAAGTTATGCATAACTTACAGATTATTTTATGCTATACACAGTGTTGCCAGTATATTTATGCATAATTTCCCATAAACACATGAAAAAATTCCCTTGTTTTTCCTTTTACAATGTTGCAAAATCTATAAAATATCTTTCAAACATAACTTTATGTAGGTATAAAATTTTATGCACAAAAGTTCATTAAGGTATTAAATAACATAGCACATGTTTATAAACATAAGCATACAAAAAATTGTATAACTGAAAGAATAATAGTATAGAATCTGTTTTAAAAACTATTTGCTCTGATTAATACATAAATATTTGTTATAAAAAAAATCTTTTCCATACAAATCCAGTGGCCAAAGTAGACTTCGAAGACGTTGTCTTTGAAACCATCGTTGAAAACAACGAAGTAACAATACGGGTTTTTTGCTGACCTGAGTTCATAAATTCAGGAAAATATAAATCGTATAAATATATGTCCAAAAATTTTTTAAATTTTTAAAATAGGGGAATGTCGTTAGAGTTGGGCCACCTTTTGATTTTCCTCTGTATCTTTTTTATATACTTGAATATATTTATAATTTTTTTTTTTTATTCGAAAGTTCAAACCCTTATCTTTAACATAGTATATGTATGGCAACACGCTGCAACTTCGGAAAAAAGTTATCGACGAAAAAAAAAAGTAATTAGAGTTGGGCCATTGCAGTCAGAGTTGGGCCACCACTGAAAATATATGAAATATGTACTGAAACAGTTTTCTATGCAGTGATTTGCAACATTTTATTGTTTTTTATACATTTTTTCATATTTTCGAAGAGAATTAAAAAAACTCACTCAATCTGACTCGCAGTTTTGACATACAAAATAACTTTTCGAAATTTTCGCTCACTTCAAGTGCACTTCTCTTCCGTAATCAATGCAATCGATCGAA